>CAUYUJ010004869.1:436629-464129 GCA_963575745.1 Prorocentrum cordatum
CTCTTTGCATTTGTTGGGTGCTCTTGTGCACCCTGAGGGACGGCACCCTTTCGAAGGCTCCGCAGCTTGGGCCGGCGGAGGGTCCCGTGTTCCTGAAGGATGCGCTTCTGTCCTAGTAGGTCCGACCGTGGTACCCATAATCTCCGTACCGATGTCCCCAGACCCCCGACGTGATGTTTTTTTCATGCCGACCCTCAGAGGTCTCGACCCCTTCCCCTGGACCGGCTTTTCATCCAGAGTCGCTTTGTTGCCAGCCCCGAGGGCCGGTGCGGGCCTCCAGAGACCGAAAAACGAACGAAAAGCCTCCCGCCGCGATTTTCTCACGACGTTCGAGGAGGTCTGGGTTTAAATCGGGCACGTCCTTCTACAGGGGGAATCTTCAAAAATAGCCAAGAAATAGTCTGGGGACGATTTCCTTAGTCTTGTTTGACCATTCGGGGGCATTTTTAGGGTATTTCCATTTTTCGTCCAAGGTGGACAGGCCCGACCTAAGTCTGGCTCCGTCGTACCACCACCAGACACAATTGATCGTCGATTCCCCAGGAAGCATCGGAAAATAGAAAATATGGGAAGTGGGGAGGAAGACAAACACCCAGAAAATATAGGAAGCTATGGGGAATCCTGTCATTGGTGTGTGTACTTGTGTGTGTGTGTGTCTGTCTTTATGCGTGTGCGTGTGCGTGTGCGTGTGCGTGTGCGTGTACGTGTGCGTGTGCGCGTGCGCGTGCGTGTGCGCGCGCGTGTGTGTGTGTCTGTCTGTCTGTCTGTCTGTCTGTCTGTCTGTCTGTCTGTCTGTCTGTCTGTCTGTCTGTCTGTCTGTCTGTCTGTCTGTCTGTCTGTCTGTCTGTCTGTCTGTCTGTCTGTCTGTCTGTCTGTCTGTCTGTCTGTCTGTCTGTCTGTCTGTCTGTCTGTCTGTCTGTCTGTCTGTCTGTCTGTCTGTCTGTCTGTCGGTCTGTCTGTCTGTCTGTCTGTCTGTCTGTCTGTCTGTCTGTGTCTGTCTGTCTGTCTGTCTGTCTGTCTGTCTGTCTGTCTGTCTGTCTGTGTGTCTGTCCTGTGTCGTGTGCGTGTGCGTGTGCGTGTGCGTGTGCGCGTGTGCGCGTGTGCGTGTGCGTGTGTGTGTGTGTGTGTGCCCCAGGGCCCTTCCTGCTTTTCCATGGCGCTCGAGGGGGCCCGGCTCCGTCGCACCACCACCACCCGCCCGCCCACGATGGCGGCCACCGCCTTCGCCCTCGGCGCCCCCGGGGCTGCCGCGCCGGCCGGCCCGGCGCCGTGGCCGCAGCCCGCCGCGCCCGCCGCGCCCGCCGCGCGCGCCGCCCCCGGGCGCGCCTCGGCGGCCAGCGGGCGCGCGGCGGCGCTGCCGGCCGGGCTGGCGCTCGGCGCCGCGGCGTGCCTGGCGGCGGCGCGGCGGCGTGCGAAGGTCGGTATCTCTAGCAGTGGCGAAGCGTCCCGGCTCGCCTGTAGCCTTACCAAGCAATGTTCTAAGAACCTCTTTCGACTAGTCGTAAGAGTGACTTTTCGCCGGAGTGACCTTTGGTGCGGGCACAGATGGTTCCCCAGATGGCTGAAAACGAAGCAGTAGCAGCTGCTTGTGCGCTCAGGTTTGGTCCCCCCGTGGCCCCCAAAAAGTCGCGCACCAAAGGTCACTCTTACACAGGGTCACTCTTGCGTGTAGCCGACTTTTGTGGTTTCCACGAATTGTTCTCAGAACATGGCTGGTTGAGATTGTCTTGTGTTAACACATCGGGTTTATGTTCTGAGAACATTGCGCATGTTCTTAGAAAACCAGTGGGTTCTAAGAACATGTTGTGGTAGGACTATAGGAATGCCGGGACGGTCGGCCCCTGTTCAAGTATCGTTTCACCGATCTTTGTGCTTAAGTCTGGCACGTCCCTCTACAGGAGGAGTATTCCTAAGTAGTCAAAAAAGTAGTCTGGGGACCGATTTGTTACTGTGCTTGACAAGTTGGGTGTATGTTTTGACTGTGTTTCATTCTTCGTCCAAAATCCGCCTGTAGGTGGACATGCCCGACCTAACCCTATCCCCATCCCCATCCACATCTCGAGCCTCCCCATCTCACCACCTCAGTAGAGGGACTATGCCCCTCGAAACCCGAAGAGAGCAGCCTACATCCCCATCCATCAACGAAGAAAACAACACAAACATAAACTTTTGGCGTTCCGCGTTGGAGTTCTTGGATCCGCTCTGGGGCCCCCCGGCGGCGCCTCCGGCGCCGCCCTTGGCGCGCTCCGCGCGCCAGGGAGGGGGTCCAGCGCAGATCCAAGAAATCCGCGCGGAGCGCCGAAAGCTTATGTTTATGGCCTTTTCTCTTCTTCTGACCTCCCCATCCAGGGGGTTAAATCGGCCAGTGGGGCCCAGCCCACGCCGGTGGGGATGGGGATCGGTTCCATGATGCGCAGAAGGGCCACCGCCGCGCGCGGCCCGCCCTTGGCGCCGTGGGCGTGGCCCAGAGGACCCCCGCGCAGAGCAGCGCCCCGGCCGGCGCCTTCCCGAAGCTGCCGGAGGACCCGCGGGGACCATCGAGAGTGGCGGCTATCTATACATATATATATATATATACACACATACTCCTCTTCCTATATTTTTAGAAGCCCGGGCGGGGAGAAACCCCGCCCCCCCCTAAAAAAAACCGGACTCCCGGGATCTGGGGCTTTGGGACCCTCCGGACGGGCCTCGAAGCGGCCCCCCGGGCCGCGCAGGGCGTTTCGCCAAGCCATCCTAGCACCCGAAGACGGCCCCAGACGGGTTTCAGGCGTTCCGGCGCGCTCCCGAAACGACCCCAGAGAGCCCCATTACGGTCCACGACGACGCCCACGAAGCCGTCATACCCCCAAAGATCGCTCCGAAACGTCCCAAGAGGCCTCCAAGAGCATTCCCAAGAAGGACCCAAGAGGCAAACATCTGTTATTTTCTATGGGTTTTTGGTGAATTGTTGGTTATCCTCTTTTCGGCTTCCCGACGCTCCAAGACGGCGGTCTTCAGGGCGTCCGAAGCCGCCTGAGAGGCTCCAAAATCGCCCCACAACTATCCGAACGGGCTTCCAGGCAGTCCAAGCCAGCCCCAAAACGGCACACCAGGGGTCCAAGATGGCCCTAAGAGTGCCCCATGGCGGCCCGAGATGGCCCGAAGACACGCTCTGAAGCATTCCAAATCGTGACCCAGTCATTCAGGGAGACCGCGGTTGGAGGCATGGGTGGCCCGAGGAAGCCCCCAGAGGACCCCAGAACACGCCCAGGAGGCCTCCAACAAAAGGCCTTGAGAAAGCCTGACAAATTTTGTGAGGCCCCCAGAGACTCTCCAAGGAGGAGCCTCCGCAAAAGAAGAACTGAGGAGGATGGGGAGAATGCGCAGGGTGTGGCGAGAACGAGGAAACAGAAGCATGGAGGAAGGATAACGAATAACATTATGATAACTGCGATACCAGAAAAGGCAACAAGGAGTTATCGCTAAATTGCCGACTTGACCTTCCTGCCATCCCGCCTGCATGCCGAACCTTAAGGACCAAGGTGCATAGCGCGAAGCGCCAATGCACTCTTGTATATATATATATATATATGTATATAAGCCGGGTTCGCTGTCGGCGTCGTCGCGGACGTTGTCTATTTGAGACAGAAGGCCGCCTGCCCAACAGCGACCGCGGTCGGTTTTGGACAGCATTTGCTGTTGGGCATCGTGCCCGTTTGTTCAGCACCCACCTCGGTCGTCCGAGAGGATGTGCACCCCGGCGTGGTGACCGGCAAGGCCATGGAGAGCCTGCTCAGCTGGGCCAAGGAGGCCAAGTTCGCCATACCGGCGGTGAATTGCGTCTCCTCGTCCAGCATCAACGCGTGCCTCGAGGCCGCGCGCGAGGCCGACGCGCCGATCATGATCCAGTTCTCCTCCGGCGGGTCCCAGTTCTACGCCGGCAAGGCCCTGGACAACGCCGACTTCCATGCCTGCGTTGCTGGCGCGGTCGCCGGCGCGTACCACGTTCGCGCCATGGCCGAGCTCTACGGCGTGCCCGTCATCCTCCACACGGACCACTGTTCCAAGGCCCTGCTGCCGTGGATGGACGGGATGCTGGAGGCCGACGAGCGGTACTTCAAGTCTCATGGCGAGCCGCTGTTTTCGAGCCACATGCTGGATTTGTCTGAGGAGCCCCTGGAGGAGAACATCGAGATCTCGAAGAGGTACCTCGAGCGAATGGCGAAGATCGACTGCGGCCTCGAGATGGAGCTGGGCATTACTGGTGGCGAGGAGGATGGTGTTGACAACGAGGATGCGAACCCGGAGGACCTCTACTCCAAGCCAGAGGAGATTTGGCAGGTCTACGAGTCTTTGTCCCAGGTGCCCAACGGTTCCTTCACGGTCGCCGCCGCTTTCGGCAACGTGCACGGCGTCTATTCCCCCGGCAACGTGAAGCTCGACCCAGAGATCCTTGGGAACGCACAGGAGTACATCTCGAAGAAGATGGATGGCAAGGTCGGCGACAAGCCTGTCAAGTTTGTGTTCCATGGTGGCTCTGGCTCGGATCTGACGGACATCCGCCAGGCCATCGAGTACGGTGTGATAAAGATGAACATCGACACGGACACGCAGTGGGCCTATTGGAATGGCGTGCGCGAGTTCGAGGCCAAGTACCGGCCCTACCTCCAGTCGCAGATCGGCAGCCCAGACGGCGCCGATAAGCCGAACAAGAAGTACTACGACCCGCGCGCGTGCATGCGTGCTGCCGAGGAGGCCACGGTCCAGCGGTTGAAGCAGTGCTTCGAGGATCTCAGGTCTCAGGAGGGGGAAAAACACCTAGACACAATGAACCGTCGATTCCCAGGAAAATGCGGGAAAATAATGGACAGCGGGGGGGAATTGACGAAAACCCAGAAATTATAGTAAAATTATTAGGAAACAGGGGATTGGTGTGTATTTTCCTGGATAGCTGCTCTCTGAGAGCTAAGAGGGTTTCATATTGATAAGCCAGAGCCGCAGGGAAGCCTTGGAGGTTGTTCCGGCTTCCATGAAAAAGCCTCGGCGCACCTTGTCCGAGCCGGAAACATGTCCCAAAAGAGACCCTTTCTAACGCGTGCCCGGAAGCTCTCACGAAGGTCTCTCAGAAGTTCTCTCCAGGCCCTTCCAGACTACTTCGACAGGCCTTTCCACGCCCTTCGGGCGCCCTGCTATCCGGGTTTCGTCGGGCCGGACGAAAGGGGGGGGATTAGGAAAAGGGGGGGGTACGAAATCTGCTGCGTGCAGCTGGTTTCGGCCCCGCCGCCGGGCCCATTCCTCGACACATGGGCGCCTCCGGCGCCGGGAGGCGCCGGGAAAATCAGCTGCGTGAGCTGATTCTCAAACCCCCCCTTTGGGATAGATCCCCCCCTCTCGCCCGACCCGATATCCGGATTTTGGACCTCACAGGTATTTTCGGCAATGCGCAGAAGGGGGTAGGGGGAGGGGGGAAGCCTTCTTAGAAGCACCCCTGCGTCTTAGAAGGCGCGGGCCTTCTCTATAGACGTAAGGCCGAGGCCTTCTAAGAAGCAGGGTGCTTCTAAGAAGCCTTCCCCCCTCCCCGTACTACCCCCTTTTGCGCGCCGCCAATATTTGTGTGTGTGTGTCCCTGGGCCCCTCTGAGGTCCACCGGCGTGCTCGGCCTCGGCAGGCCGCTGCCCCCCAGCAACGTGGCCGGCCCGCGCCGTGGCGGCCTCCCGGCGTGAGCGGGGCCGAGGGCCCAGGCCGTCGCCAGGAAGGAAAGGTGATGGGCCAATTTTCTACCACCGCTGCCATAGGGAGGATGGGGAGGTTCTCCTCCTCCTCCTCGTCCTCCTCCTCCTCCTCCTCCTCCTCCATCCTCCTCCATCCTCCTGCATCCTCCTTCTCCTCCTCCATCCTCCTCCTCCTCCTCCTCCTCCTCCTCCTCCTCCTCCTCCTCCTCCTCCTCCTCCTCCTCCTTTCACATCCCTCGCTCCTCGTGCTCATCCTCCTCGTCGTCGTCCTCCTCCTCCTCCTCGTCCTCCTCCTCGTCGTCCTCCTCCTATTCCTCCTCCGTTGTCTCCCAACGAGGCAGCTCCTCCTCCTCCTCCTCCTCCTCCTATTCCTCCTCGTCCTCCTCCTCCTCTTCCTCCTCCTCCTCTTCCTCCTCCTCCATCCTTCTCCTCCTCCTCCACATCCCTCGCTCCTCGTCCTCCTCCTCGTCGTCGTCGTCATCCTCCTCCTCCTCGTCCTCCTCCTCCTCCTGCTCCTCCTCCTCCTCCTCCATCCTTTTCCTCCTCCTCCACATCCCTTGCTCCTCGTCCTCCTCCTCGTCGTCATCGTCCTCCTCCTCCTCCTCCTGCTCCTCCTCCTCCTCGTCCTCCTCCTCCTCCTGCTCCTCCTCCTCCTCCTCTTCATCGTCGTGATGAAGCAAATGGTCTTTGGAGGAACGGGGTCCCGAAGTTTCTTGCAGTGCTCGTCGGCTACACACAGGGGGAGGGGGGAAGGCTTCTTCGAAGCACCCCTGCTTCTTAGAAGGCGCGGGCCTTGTCTGCAGATGTAGGGCCGGCGCCTTCTAAGAGTCAGCCTACTTCTAAGAAGCTTTCCCCCCTCCCCCATACCCCCCTCTGCGCGCCGCCAATATTTGAAGGAACGGGGTCCCGAAGTTTCTTGCAGTGTTTGGCCTCTCACTTGGGGCCCGTCCCGAGCCCCAGAAAAGGCAAAAACGAAGCGGGGCCCGCTTCCATCAGGATTCCTTTCCCCGATGCCGACGTCGGGGGAGCAGGTCGGGGAGGAGCGGGCGACAACTGGAGGAGAGGGAAATGTGACGGTAGGGCATTTGAGCGACGCAGAGAAACGGGTTCGATTGCGCCGACATTGGCGCGCAAGTTGCCCGCGTAAGATGGCGCGTATGCGCCCTCGTCTTCAATGTAGCGTGCCGCGCTAGCGGACCGCGTAAGCCGCGGCGTCAGGGTCGCGATGCCATCTCGCGTAAGACCCATTTCTCTTCGTCACTCAGGTCTGCATTTGATATGCGTGCGCGCATGCTGGCGAAGCGTGCGTTACCACCTCAGCGGAGGCAGCGTGACGGTCAACGTTTGCTTCACGAGGGTTGGATCAGTTTCAATTTCAACAGCATTCCGTGCTTAATGTGTTTTACCCGAGCCCCATGTTTAATAATATTTCTCCGTGTGCTGCCGCCTCTTGCCCAATAATTAACGCTTCGCGTATCCCTATAAGCCCATCCATACATGATGCCCAGGCGTGTTGCCCGAAGCAGCGATTTGCAACGAATGCAGTAGAACAGTCGCCAATAAGGACATGTGGAAGACCGAACCCTACCAACAATGGAAGAGGAGCATCCATGTCATCCAGGATTAATGTCCATGCCAGTGGTTTCAGGACCCTCGTGGATGCCTCACATGCGCAGCCATCATGCCATCCACAAGCGATACCCAAGCGTGTTGCCCAGGCGGACGCCGCATGCAGCCACCCTGAGAAGGGGGGAGGAGGAGGAGGAGGAGGAGGAGGAGGAGGAGGAGGAGGAGGAGGAGGAGGAAAGGAGGAGGAGCAGGAGCAGGAGCAGGAGCAGGAACAGGAGGAAAACAGGTAAGAAGCGGAGGAAGATGAGCAAGAGGACAATGACAAGGAGAAGGAGGAAAAGGCTAATGAGGAGGAGGAGGAGGAGGAGGAGGAGGAGGAAGTTGCAGTTCTTTGTTGTGATCACTTCTTGGAAGACACTTGGAGCCGCTTTGGGGCCCTCTTGGGGTCTCCTTGGGGCTTCTCCGGGCCCTCTCGGGGCTCGTTCGGGGGGTCCTGGGGCCCCCCCTTGAGGCTCCGGGAGGGAGGGTGTTTGGGCCCTACCGGGGCGAGCTTGGGCCCCACAGCTCGCCATGGGGGGGGGATCTTTGAGTATCCCAGCCCCGCCTCCCCACCCCCTCAGAGGCCCAAGCCTGTGCCTCGCGGAGCCCTCTTGCAGCGCTCTTGGGTGGCGTCTTAGAGCAGACTGTGGCCCCTGATGGGGGCTCCGGCTGCCCGTCGGACGCGAAACGTCGAGAGGGCAGACATCCCTGACGCCTAGTAGGTTTGTCACAAGTTTGACCTCTTGAAGGTTCCTTCGAGGGCTCCGAGAGCACTTGGTTGGCTTCATCGTGGGGCACCTAGGAGGTATGTCGGAGGATGCCATGAACCATCTTGGACTGGAACGAGCCATCGTGGAGGCTGTGTTGGCGAATCGGAGGCCACCTGGAGGCGATCTTGAACGCAAAAGGGCCGTCTACCACCTCGCCCCCCCAGTCTAGACCCAGGGGAGGGAGTAGGGAGAGGGATCCAGCTACCCGAAAGCCGCAAGACGTCTCGCTCACTCCCACCCGCCCACCCAGCACAGAGGCAGCACCCAACTCTCAGCATATTCAGCCACCCTTGGCGAGGTGCGCCACGCGCGCCAAGCGCATCATTCTTCTCAAACGCCGACAGAAATGGTGACGGGATGGTCACCATGGTATGAGTAGCCGCGATCACTTCGCATGTGTTTGCTTGATTGGGGTGATGTGCCCGCACGCGCCAGACTATACTTGGTATCGCTCGGACGTGTGCACTTTTTCTCGGCGGGGATCATTGAGGAGCATCTTGGATCATCCTGCGAAAAAACCACGCACGAAACCAAACAAAAGAGGGAATGGACGTCCGAGCGATGGCGAGTATATGATCCCCCCCATCCCGTACACAATACCAATGCAGAGTGATCGTGGGGTGCCCGCGCATGGTCCAAGATGGCGCCGCAAAGTGTGCATTACACGGTTTTGCCAGCAGGGATGGTGGGGGGGGTGTCGGCATGGTCCCTGGTTTGTCTCTGGCCGGGAGTGGGACCAAGCAAGCAAGCCGTGCATCACGAAGGCGCGTTGGCAGAGAAATGGCTAAAAAGTCATGGCGGTGCGCCAAACGCGTCCCAGAAGCAGCCCGCCAAACGCGCTGCGAAGACGATGGTGTGACGCGACGGCGTACTTTCATGCGTGAAGAATCGGGGGCGGCAAAGAGGGGGGCGATGACTAGGGGGAGGGTGATATCCCGGCGTGGGCCATGATCTTTCCCCAGATTTCATGGCGCCTCTTCATATTTCATTACGTCCCTGGCCCCCCCGCTGGGCCGCGCACATGCCGCCGGTCATGATTTGCACCCCCCCCTCTTGGACACCCCCCTCTTGGCCGCTCCCGAAAGAAGCCTCATCGCGTACACTTCGTGAGCCCACTGCTGTCTTGGGGGGCCTCTGCGCCGGGGAGAGGGGGTTTGTTAATAGTACGGAGCGGAGATGGGTCCCTCTACGAACAGGGGGACACAGGGGTCTTGGAATAGGGCAGAGAAGAAGAGGGATGCCACCTCCGCCCAGAGGAGGGGGCCGGTGGGATTAAGCACTGCACGTGGTTTTCCAATGTCGGTTTCTTCCCGAGGGGCGCGGTCGCGCAGTTGCCCGCCGCGTTGCGAGCGCGGTCGTTGGCCACACGAAAAGGCATCTGCCACCGCGCCGCCTGCTCCGGCGCGCGGCCTTCCGTCTCGGGGAGGGCGCCTCGGCCAGCGGGGCAAACGCCGCCTCGGGCGCCGGGGGCTTGCCGTGAGTGTGCGGAGGGTCTGGTGGTGTGTTGGAGTCGTCCGCTTGGGCGCGTCGAGAATACAGTCGGTGCGCTGAAGAAGGAACCCTTTTCGTTGTGGAGGGGCTCCGTGTTCCTTAATGGTTTCACAGCTTGCCTCAGGGTTCCCTTATCTTCTCGATGGGAAATCGAAGTTTAACTTGTGGAAAAAAGGGGCCTCGTTCCTTATTTAGGGTTCCTTAGGTCAACGCCCCGACTGTACCCGGCGCGGCGACGTCTGGTCAGAACGCATCCAGGAGTGGCCGAGGGGCCAGCAGGGCTCATTTCGGCTCCTCCGATTCGAGTCGTTTCGATGTCGATGGCTTCCGATGCCGAGTCGATTCGATGTCGGATTCCGATGTGGACTCCGGTTTCTCAACAGGCGCATACTCGCCTGCCGATTTCTGCCGATTCGACTTCTCCCGACTCGGCGGATCCGATCCATCTCGATCGCCGATCCGACTTGTCGATTCGACTCTGGGATCTCTTGGGCTGGGCGGTCGACGTTGACAGCCAGGGGGCCCAGCCACAGGGACTTCTGGGCGCCACTCCACCACACGTAAGAGTGACCCTTCGCCTGAGTGACCTTTGGTGCGGCCCATCGGGTTCCCCCAATCGCCGAGCGCGATGCGTCAGCAGCGTCTTGCGCGCTTGTGTTTGGCCCCCCCGCGGCCCCCCCCAAAAAAGCCACGCACCAAAGGTCACTCTCGCCTAGGGTCACTCTTGCGTGCAGTCGTGACTGGACCGTCGCGCAAACTACCCCCGGGGGAGCCACCCGCCCGCGGGATGGGATCAAGAATCATCGGGGGGCCCAAGGAGCGACGCAGAGAAACGGGTTCGACTGCGCCTGCATCTGTCGCGCACGTTGCCCGCGCAAGACGGCGCGCAGGCGCCCTCGTCTCCACTGTAGCGTGCCGCGCGGGCGGCCTGCGTCAGCCGCGGCGCAAGGTCGCCATGGCACCTCGCGCAAGACCCCTTTCGCTCCGTCGCTCAGGCATGCACCTGACATGCGTGTGCGCGTGCCGGCGAAGCGCGCGGCCCGCGCAAGCCGCGGCGGAAGGCCGCCATGCCACCTCGCGTATGACCTCTGTCGTTTCGTCGCTCTGGTGTCGCGCCAAGGATTGGGCGGCGAGCGAAGGGGGGAAGTGAGGAGGAGAAAGCCTCCTCAGAAGGTTCGGAGGTCCCCCGGCCTTCTGAGAACCGTTCTAAGCCTCCCCCAAAGGAGGACAAACAAAAAAGAACTCTCAGAAGGCGCGGGGGCTTGTGAGAAGTCCCGCCGCCATCTGAGAAGGCCTTCTCCTCCTCACTTCCTCGCGCTCGCCGCCGAAAGACGTGCACGACGCCGCAGTCCTGGGGCCTCGGTGCTCGTGCGGCCCGCGCAAGCCGCGGCGTCAGGTCGATATGCCATCTCGCGTATGGCCCCTGTCTCTTCGTCGCTCCTCTGTCGCGCCAGAGCTGCCCGCGCGGGGGCCCCCAGGAAGCCCCGCGGAGGCACCACACCACGCGTTGCCGGTCACTGCACCCCTTCGGGGTCCCCGGGGAGGCACGGCGGCCCCCGAGGCTCCGCCAGGGGCGGGGGCGGGGGGCCTGGCGTCGTTCGGGCGTGTGCATTTTTCCTGCGGCGAGGACCAGCGAGGAGCATCCCTGATCCTTTGGCGCAGAAAAAGCCACGCACGGAACCCACAGAAAAACACAGGGAAGGGACGTCCGAGCGATGGCCAGGGGGCAGCGCGCCTTCAGAGGAGGAGGAGGAGGAGGAGGAGGAGAAGGAGGAGGAGGAGGAGGAGGAGGAGGAGGAGGAGGAGGGGAGCGGGTCCTGGACGACCCCGGGGCCTTCCCCCGAGGAGGCCGAGGCCTCCGGCCCATGAGCCGCTCTCTGACGGCCCCACGCGTGGGCCCGGAAGCGGCGATCCAGGCCTCGAGGGCCGCCCGGGGCCTCGGTGCGCACCGTGCGCTCTCTCAGGGGGCCACATGCGAACCCTGCCCCTACCCTCGCAGGCCTAGAGGTTGACACCAACACCAATTTCGGCGGTGTGCTTCCACCGAGGGAAGAAGATCCCGATCTCGGTGATGGTGGTAATATTCTGGCTTCCAAAGGTGGCCGAAATATTACCACCAACGCCGAAATCTAGGATCACCTCCCCCCTGTGGAGGCAGCCCTCTGTCTTGGTGTTGGTTCCCATTTCCAGGCCTCCCATACCCCCCACGATTTCTGAGGGGGAGGGTGGGGTTCACTTCGCCCCAGCCCCCTCAGAAATCCGTGGGGGGTAGGGTTCGCCTGTGGCCCCCTCGCTCTCTCTCGCTCTCTCGCGCTCTCTCTCTGGCTCTCTCTCTAGCTCTCTCTCTCTAGCTCTCTCTCTCGCTCTCTCTCTCGCTCTCTCTCGTGCGCTCTCTCTCGCGCTCTCTCGCTCTCTCTCGCTCGCTGCGCGGCGCCGGCGCCGTGCGCTCCGCGCTCGCGCCGCCCGCCGCCGGCGGGCGGCGAGCGCGGTGGGGCGGCCGCAGGAGGGCGGCGGCGGCTCCCCGCCGAGGGCTGGCGCCCGTCGCCGCGGGGGGGCCCCCTTCCCAGACCCCCTCGCGTCGTGAAAAAATCACGACGGAAGGTTTTTCGCTATTTTCGGCCTCCGGGGGCCCTCACCGGGCCTCGGGAGCGTCAAAAAACGACTCGGGACGAAGAACCGGTCCCGGGGAAGGGGTCCAGACCTCTGGGGGTCGACGTTGTGAAAAAATCATGACGTCGGGGGTCTGGGTTTCGAGGGCCCTACAGTTAAGTCGGGCCTGTCCTACAGTGGGATGTTCGACGAAAAATAAGAAAAAAGACACCAAAATAATAAAAAAATGCTCCGAAAATAGTCTGGGGACTATTTTTTGATTCTTTTTAAACTTTTTTGGAGCATTTTGGGGGTATTTATTTGTTCCGAAAATCCCCCTGTAGGGGGACACGCCCGACATAACCCTACAGGGAGGCCCTGCATGGGGCCCTAAAGAATCGGGGGCGGCAAAGGGGGGGGGGGGGATGACTAGGGGGGGAGATATATCATGGCGGGGGCCATGATGTTTCCCCAGGTTTCATGGCGCCTCTGCTTAGTTCATTGCGTCCCTGGCCCCCCCGCTGGGCCGTGCACGTGCCGCCGGTCATGACCCCTCTTGGACACCCCCCTCTTGGCCGCTCCCAAAAATAGGTTCTAGGCGCCCTTTGGGGGCTCTTCAAGGGGCCTTTTGGGCCGTGTCTCGGGGTGGCATCTCGAGGCGCCTCGCAACGGCGGCGCAGATGTGACGCCAGGGGCGGGTCTGTGCCGCCGTCAACGTTGCGAGGTCCGGCTGCATGTGAATTCGTGCAGGCACCTTGGGCACCTCCCTTCGGGTTGTGTCGCCCGGGTGTCCTGTCCGGGCAATCCCCAGAAGGGGCCATTCTGCAGGACCCTGCAGGGCCCCTCCTGGTCTGCAGCCCTCGAGGCCTTTCGCCGCTTTCGGGCCCCATGGGACTGTCAGCAAGCATCTCAGGCCAGCGCTCGGGCGCTCTGGGCCAATCAGGCCTGGTGCCAGGCCGGCTCCTGCGAGAGCGCCTGGGCGCCTATAGTGCGGAGCGCGTCTGTCGCCGAAGATGCGTTGGGTGCGCGCCCTCGGTTTGCGCAGTTGTCTTGCGGCCGAAGACCTCGTCCCGGGGGAAGGCCCCCGGGGTCCCGGACCCCGCTCCCCTGAAGACGCGCTCCCCCCCCCCCCCCTGGCGGGGCCCGGGGGGGCCGCCGCGGCCCCCCAGGGACCCCCGAGGGGTGCAGTGGCCGGCGCCGTGGCGTGGTGCCTCCGCGGGGCTTCTCTCGGGGCCCCCGCGCGGGGGCCTGGAGCTCTGCGGTCGCCCCGCGGCGGCGAGGGCCGCCCCTGGCGGCGAGGGGGCCCCCGAGGGGCCCGGAGGAGAGCCGCGCGGCCGCGGGCCGTCGTGCGGCGGGGTCCCTCTCGACAGGGTGACCTGGCATCGCTCGGACGTGTGTATTTTTGTTCCTCGGCGAGAACCATCGAGGACCATCCTGGACCCTCGAGCAAAAAAAAAAAAACAAGCACGAAACCGACAAGTGCACGCGACATGGACGTCCGAGCGATGGCAAGGTGACCGCCGAGATCCCCGCGCGGTCCGTCGCCGCACCGCCCTGGGGGGGGGGGGGGGCCCGCGGGAGGCCGCGGCGAAGGGCCTTCGGGGGTGCAGGGCGTGGCCCCCCCTCCGCGGGCCAGGTCAGGAGGGGGCCGCGCCCCCTGCCTTTCTTCCCCCTCCTCCTCCTCCTCCTCCTCCTCCTCCTCCTCCTCCTCCTCCTCCTCCTCCTCCTCCTCCTCCTCCTCCTCCTCCTCCTCCTCCTCCTCCTCCTCCGCCTCCTCCTCGTCCTCCGCCTCCTCCTCCGCCTCCTCCTCGGGCGGGCCGCGCGTGGATGGCAGAGCCCTCGTACTCGGCGGGAGCCCGCGGCAGGAGGGCGAGGGCGTCGTGGCCCGCAGACGACCAGCCGGGACCATCGACATGGGTACGGAGCGTATGGGTATGATGCCCAGCAGCAGTTCCTGTTCATGCTGAACAGAACTCGCTGTCCGCGCCGCCGCGGACGTCTTCTTTGAAGACAGAGGGCCGCCTGCCCAACAGCAGCCGCTGTCGGTTTGGGACAACATGCCCCCGCAAGGGGGAGGTCAGCGCTGGCGCGCGGCGCCCTCTTTTTTTTGTTTCTCTCTCTCTCTCTCTCTCTCTCTAGGCCTAACAGATTTTGTCCGTGCAGGCGGGGTCAGAGGATCGCCGATGCATCGGCGATACGGCTCGAAATGGAGCCCGATTTTCTCCACGCCGACGTCGCCGATGCATCAGCGACGGCGCTGATTCATCAGTGATGCATCGACAATGGGCGCGATCCTCCGACCCCGTCCTACTTTGCCCCCACCTGGGAGGCCTCTACTCCCTCACGGGGGGGGGGGAACAGCGCTCCTGGCGGGCGGCGAAAGGTGTTTTACTCTTCCCCACGCGGCGAAAGGTGGTTTACTCCTTGTCGAGCCTTCATCCAATGGGTGCGATGAAAAAACTCTTCCCCACGCGGCTGCGGAGGGCTGCGGCGTTGCAGCTGCTGCTGCCTGCTGGGGTTCGCGTGGTGCCGCGAGGCGCGGTTCCGGCGATCTCCGCCGCCCAAACACTTATGTGTGTTAGCCCCGGCGTGTCGTGTGTTAACCTCTGGGACTCACATGATCGGGGGCGGAAAAGAGGGGGGTGATGACTAGGGGGGGGTGGATTTCATGGCGCGGGCCATGATTTTTCCTCAGATTTCATGGCGCCTCTTCTTATTTCATTACGTCCCAGGCTGCCCCGCTGGGCCGCGCACATGCCGCCGGTCATGATTTGCACCCCCCCCTCTTGGACACCCCCCTCTTGGCCGCTCTCGACATGAGGCACCCCAAATGAGAGGCCCGCCTGCCAGCGGGTGGCCCACGAGGCTTTCTTGCCTCCCCTGCAGGGCCGCAAGGCCCTGGGGGCACCCTGCGAGGCGCCGCGGCTGCGAAGGATGTGCTCCTAGATCCTAGACTGCTCACAGCAAGGGTTCTTCTCGCGCGTGCTGTGTACCTGGGGTCCTGGAGCCGGACCTGTGCGCCGGGGAGCACGTCATGGTCCTGGCACAGGCAGGTTGGGTCTGCAGCCTGTCCGACGCAGACGAGCGTTTTTGGCCCTCTCGGCATGGAAGGCGCAGGGCCCCGGAGAGAGAGAGCGGAGAGGCATCGGGCATGTCGCACTCATGCCTCCGTTCCCCCGTCCTCCACAGTCGTGAGCAGTCCAGTTGACACGGCGCGGTTCGAATCGGGGACTCAGCCCTCGCGCCGCCCTCGTGCATGGTTTGGCGTGATGGTGGCGGTGTATTACGATGAGCGCCGTTGAAGACTCGAGGCGGTGTGTGCCAAAGTCCTCGTGACGAGGACTTTGGCTCCCCGCAGAACGGCAGTTGAAAACGATAAATACGAATTGCAAAACGAACTGAAAACGGCGAGGCGACAATCCAACAACGGGGAAAAACGGCTCCAACAATAGAGGAAACGTCGATCTTGAAAACAGAAAAAAAAACGCCCCCAGCGTTTTTAAGAACATCTGAGTCCTCGTCCTGTCTGGGGAGGGAGGCCACGTTGATGATCCGACGAAGCGTGCTCGGAAAAAAACAGATGAGCATCTCATCCCGAAGTCACCTGCAGGAGGCGCGAAGGGGGGCGCGGAGGTATAATCGCGCTGCGCGGCCTGGGCCGGAGAGGCATTCTTCACTCCAGGGGGCGACGCGACAGCGCCGGGATCATCGCGCGTCGTGCGGCGCACTGCGCGGCTCTGGGTGACTTGCTGCAGTCAGTAGCCGTGCCCCCGCCTGGCCGTCTCCCTCGAGGGGCGCACGCCAGGCAGGCGCGAGCGTGGGTCGCAGCCTCGGCGCAATCGATTCGATGTCGGCGCCCACGCGGCTGAGGAGCGATCGCAGGGGTGTGATCTCAGAAGGCTAAAAAGAACCACCCCCACCCCCAGTCCCGACCCCGTCCCCGAGCCAGCGATTCCAGGGGTCGGGACCCGGGGTGCGGGTGGGTGTTCTCCACTCTTGGGTGTCGAAAAAAAAGCCACCCCCACCCCCAGTCCCGACCCCCTGCAGCGCGGGTTCGAGGATGGGGTCGGGACTGGGAGTGGGGGGTGGGTTTTCGCTCTCCTCCTGCTCGGCGCACGTCTCCTCCCCCACCAGTGGGAGGACCGCTGCCGAGCACGTGCTGCGAAGCCGTTGGAGCAGGGACCGCTTGGGCCTCGGAAGGTGCTCGGGAGGTCATTCCCGCGGTGTTTCGCCGGGCGCTGCTGCACAGTCGGGGCCCTGAAGAAGGAACCCTTTTGGTTGGGGAGGGGCTCCGCGTTCCTTAAGTGTTTCACAGCTTGCCTCAGGTTTCCCTTATATTTTCGATCGGAAATCGAAGTTTAACTTATGGAGAAAAAGGGGCCTCGTTCCTTATTTAGGGTTCCTTGTGTCAACGCCCCGACTGTAGATGATTTGAAGACGACCTTGGCAGAACGCAGGGGCCGGGCGAGCACATCTGCAAACATACATTTCGGACGCTCCTGAACGGGTCGCCCGATAGCGCCGGGCCCACTCCTCGGCACCCCTGGGCATGCAGTGCCGTACGCCCTTGCAGAGAGCGCTGGGCACCGCAGGTCTGGACGACCCCTCTCATCACCCACGCTTCTCCTGGAATTGCCAGGCCCCTCCTTTAACCTCGTTTCAAGTTGATCCATCGACGACCATAGAAAATCCAGTGACAGCTTCACGTATCCATAGGATTAGTGCGGAGACAGCCGTCCTCCTTCTATTCCCTTCTCCCTTTCCTCCTTATCCTTCCGGCCCCACACCACGACCCACTCGAACCGCCCAGAAACCAATGGCAATACTGATGACACGCATGGGGGACCTTCCTCGCACCTGTTCTGCTCATTTCCGTCCCCCCCTCCTTACCCACCCTCCTCCTCCTCCTCCTCCTCCTCCTCCTCCTTCTCATCCTCATCCTCCTTCTCCCCCTCCTCCTCCTCCTCCTCCTCCTCCTCCTCCTCCTCCTCCTCCTCCTCCTCCTCCTCCTCCTCATCCTCCTCCTCCTCCTCCTCCTCCTCCTCCTCCTCTCCTCCTCCTCCTCATCCCCCCCCCTCCTCCTCCTCCTCCTCCTCCTCCTCCTCCTCCTCCTCCTTCTCCTCATCTTCGCACCCTCCGCAGACGTCTTGGCTCAAGCGCTCCAGCCCAGTGCAGGCTTTGATCTCAGGGGCGCCCGCCGTATGCGTGCCTCGTGCCCTGGTGCTCGAAGCAAGCCCATGTCCCTAAGACTGCTCTGGGTCTCGGTCGCGGCCGCTGTGGCGGCTCCCGTCGCGCCGGATGCGACTCCCACCAGTGAGGCCGAGGAGTCATGCAGTGGCGAAGCGCCCTGGCTCGCCTATAGGCCTACCAAAGAATGTCATAAGAACCTTTTGTGGTCTGCACGAGATGTTCTTAGAACAAGTCTGGCTGAGACTGGCTTGCTTCAGCACGTCGGGTTTATGTTCTAAGAACCGTGCTCCTGTTCTTGGAACATGCTTGGGTTCCAGGAACATGTCGTGGTAGGCCGATAGGAGTGCCGGGACGGTCGCGGTCCCTGCACCAAGGAGTGCACCTTCTTTGCTGGCACCACTGGCGAGGACAGCAACCCTTTCGAGTTCTTCCACGTCTACGGCAACGGCTCGAGGGTCCAGGTGCCCCCGCAGGGCGGGCCCGGCGCCTGCCTCTTCCCGGGCACCACGTGCGACGAGCACGACTGCCGCTGCACCGCCTCTGCGTGGGCCGCGGGGCTGTACAGCAGGGCGAGCGTCCTGAACCAGGTCTGCGGAGGCGCGGTCATGGTCGTCTTCATCGCCGCGGTCAGGCGGTCGAGGAGGAGGCGCCGCCAGCCCGATGCCCAGGAGGCCCCGAAGCGCGGCGGCGGCGGGCGCGAGGCGCTCCTCGGGCAGCTCTGCATCTACCTGGGGATCGGCGCGAGCGTCTTCTGCCAGGTCTACATCGCGGAGAGCACGCAGCTGGCCCTGAGCGTCACGGAGCGGAACTCGATGCTGGCCGCCGACGCCATCCTCACGCCGATCCGCGAGGTCTTCCAGTTCCTGGAGGACTCGGTCTCCGTGAAGGTCGGCAGCCTGGTGGGCCTGGCCCTGGCCGGGCGGGGCAGCACCGAGGCCGTGAGCACGGTCCTCTCGCTGGGCCTCGCAGGGGGCCTCGTCACCGGCGGGTGCGCCGCCACGCTCGCGAGCCTGCTCACCCTCTGGCCCGCGGCCATCTCCGCCCTGCTGGCTCCCGGGGCGCGCTCGCACAGCGCGTCCGTGCCGGGGTGCAGCCTGCTGCCCGACGCCGGGAGCATCGTGGAGAGCGCCCGCGGCTTCTGGCTGCTGTCCGTCTGGACGTGGCCCTGCGTGTTCATGATGCTGATCCTGACCGGCTTCATGCTCGCCGTCGGGGAGTTGGTCTGCTTCGGCCTGGCCACGACGGTCATGGCCGCCGTGTACCTGCTCGCGTGGAGCCTGCTGTCCCCGCCGAGCCTGCTCACGCTCGGGGGCGCAGGCATGCTGGCCAACGCGTCGGGGCTCGTGGTGTATCTGGCGCACCTCGCCACGAGCAGGCGGCTGCGCGAGAAGTGGGGCTTCAGGTTCAGGCTCAGCGTGGGGGCTCTACTGACCGCCGGCAAGCACGACGACGCGTCGAGCTCCAAGCGGGTACTTCTGAAAGAGGGGTTCCAGTGCATGTTGGTCGACCTCTGCGGCCAGCTCAGCATCACAGCCGGCGTCTACGTCGCGGGCTTCATGGGGACAGCTGAGATGTACCAGGTCAGCGCCATGCAGGCTGCCATGCCAGGTTTTGCAACCGCTTATGCGACCGGCGTGGCGTATGTCCTCAAGCTCGCCGGCGCCATGATCTTGGGCTCTGGAGACGTCGCTGCATTCCGGAGGCTCTGTGGGCAGGCGGCGGCCGCAGCGCTCGCGTTGGTGACGCTTCCAATACTTGTGGTGTTCATGTGGGCCGACTCGTACGCACTGGCATTTCATTTCGGAGAGCAGGCCTGCGTTTTCGCGACGGCCCTGGAATGCTCCCCGATCTACGAGGGTATGTTCGGCACTAGAAACCTGAGCGGCACGTTGCAGAGGTCGTTCACGGCGTTCGCCTTCGCCGCCTCCTCCAAGTGCCTGTACATGCTCGCCAAGGCTGCACTGTACTCGTGCCTGGACTTCAGTTTCATGGCACAGGCAAGTGTGGTGGTGCTTGTGGTAGTATTCGCGCCAGCCATGTGTGTGGCCCGCCTCTACTTCGACAGCGTGTTGGCCGTCTACGTCGCCATGTACCTGCCCACGCTCGTGATGGCCGTGGTGTTCGCCGCAAGGCTCGCCGTGAACACGCAAAGGATGGCCGACGGCAAAGCTGGACCGTGGAGCGGGGTTGCAGTGGCAGTCGTCGGCGGCGGTTGCGGCACCGCGCGCCCTCCTCCCCCTCCTCCTCCTCCCCCTCCTCCTGCGGGGCTGTTCAGTCCAACCCGCGGTGGCGCCGACAACATCGATACTTCTTCTCCTCCTCCTGTCGGGCTGTTTAGTCCAACCCGTGGTGGCACCGACCATATCATGAGGGCTGATTGCGACGATTGTTCCGCAGCGACTACTGGCAGGAACCAAGAGTGCCCTTGCCAACCAGCCCACGCGTCTTTCAGGATGCTTGGCCTTCCTGCTTGCGTGCGTGCTTGGTCAGCAGCACCCAGAGGAGCTGGGAGCGAGCGCGCTTCAGAGCTGAGCGAGGCATAGCACGCCAAAGTGGTGTTTCGCAGTCCAGCGCTATCCGGCTTGGCCCCCTGCCAGCATCCATGCACGCGATCTCGTTCTCCGAAGCAGAGCGTGAGCAGTACAGAATAATGCAGCAGCGCTCAAGCGTTCGACCACTGTGTCGTGTGGCCCACGCGGTCTGTAGATGGCCACTAATGCGTTCGCTTCGAACAGAAACAGGCTTTGCGTCCTTCTCTTCCCGACCCCTTTCGGAAGCCTCTTGAAGCTTCGCCCCCAATACTAAACATACACGCACACACACACACACACCACGCAAAACACACACACACAACACACACAATACACACAACACACGCAACACACACACAGCACACAACGCACACACAGCACACAACACACACAGCACACACAGCACACACACACACATACACACAGCACCCACAAACACACACAGCACACACACACAACACACAACACACAGCACACACACACAACACACACACACACACACACTCGCACACGCACACGCACACGCACACGCACACGCCACACATACAAACACACACACACACACATACACGCACATATACACACACACACGCCGACGCGCACACACGCACACGCACACATTCTCGCACACACACACACACATACACACGCACACGCACACGCACACGTACACACACACACACACACACACGCACGCACGCACGCACGCACGCACGCACGCACGCACGCACGCACGCACGCACGCACCTACGCACGCACGCACGCACGCACGCACGCACGCACGCACGCACGCACGCACGCACGCACGTACACGCGCGCGCGCCTACAGGAAGGACGCCACAACAACATCGTGTCTCTCTCCTCATTATTCCTCCTTCTCCTCTTCCTGATCAGCTTCATCCTCTCGCCTCCGATTAGCGCCTCCGATAACATACAAAGAACATGTTTGTCCCGACTCGCAACATCCATATTCACCAAGATCTCAAGAGGATTCGACCAGACACGTACCGCATGACGTTCCAGGCAACTTGCCGCACCACGTGCCAGGGGACCTGCATTAAGACGTGGCAGGGGAAACGCCACAGGGCGTTTCAGGGGTCCACCAGCGGACGCGCCAAGGGACCTGCCAGAGGACGTTCCACGGGATGTGCTACGCGAGGGACGCGCCAGGGGACACGCCAGGATGCGGGGACGCTCCAGGAAACGCGTCAGGGGACAAGCCAGGGGCGCGCCAGGGGACGTGCCACGGGACGGGGACGTGCCAGGAGGACGCGTCAATGGGAGTGCCAGGAGATGAGCCAGGGGGCGTGCCAGAGGGACGCGCCACGGAATGTGCGGAGGGCCGAGCCCAGGGAAGTGCAGGTGACGCGCCACGGACGTGCTGGGGAACGTGCCAAGGGATCTGCCAGGGCAGGTGACGCACCAGAGGGGTCGTGTCAGGGGACGTGTCAGGGGACATGCCGGGCGCCGCGCCAGGGGACGAGCAAGGGGTTCCAGGCGACGCGCCAGGGGGCGCGTCAGAGGACGCACCAGGGGGCGCGCCAGGGGACCAGGTAGCGGACGCGCTAGAGGACGTGCCAGGGGACGCGCCACTGAACGAGCCAGGGGACGCGCCAGGAGATGGGCCAGGGGACGCTCACTCAGGGGCCCTGCCTCGATTCCGATGCTGCAGCAGGGGGCCTGCCCATCATTAGGCTGTGGGGGCGCGCGAGCGGACGCTGCAGGGGACGCGGGAGGCATTAGAGCCTCCTGGGCGGGGCGCCAAGGCGCCGCCAAGGGCCTCGTGAGACCTCCGCACCCCATTCTTAGTCGACGATTTTTGTTTTTGGGGGGCGCACTGTCCTCGAGCGGAAGCCGGGATTTCACTTTTGCTTCAATCTTTTTCGGGGGGAGTGTAAGTGTTTGGGCCAGGCTTCTTGCAGACGGTTCACGCGAAAGCCTCCGGACTAATTTTTCCATCGTGAAGCAGTGGGGGTCTTTGGACCCTGTCAAGCAAGGGTTTCATGTGTGGGGGGGACGCACTTCCTCCGAGCGGTTACGCACGGCATACATGTATTTCGTGACAGGTAGGCCCGCGCCCAGTTTTGTCATCGAGCGGACCTCCGCCGGCCCACGTCGATCCGCGAACATGGCAACGGCGACAGCCGCAGACACGGCAACGGGGACAGGTTCGGCGTCGCTCACATCTGACCCTCGGCCCAGGCCTCTCCGAGAAAAGTGCGGCCGGAGCGACCTCACAGAGGGGGCCGCCGAGAGCACGCAAGCGAGGCGGCCTTTCCCCTCCTTTCCCTCCTCCTCCTCCTCCTCCTCCTCCTCCTCCTTCTCCTCCTCGTCCTCCTCCTCCTCCTCCTCCTCCTCCTCCTCCTCCTCCTCCTCCTCCTCCTCGGGAGCCTCCTCGGGAGCCTCCTGGCGCGCGCCCGCGAGCCTCGAGCCGGTTGCGTTTGCGCGTGGCGCTGTTTTTTCCCCCAGGGTCTTCTCCCTTCGAGCCGTGGCGAAGCGTGCTGGCTTGCCCACAGGCCCAGCAAGGAATGTTCCAAGAGCCTCTTTGTGGCCTGCACGACCTGTTCTCAGAACATGTCTGGCTGAGACCGATCTGTTTTAGCACATCGGCTTCATGTTCTAAGAACGTTGTTTTTGTTATTCGAACATGTTTGATAACATGTCGTGGTAGGCCTATATGAATGCCGGGACGGTCGGTCCCTGCTCAACTCTCCCCCTCACGTCGCGGCGTCCCCTGGTGATCCTGAGCGGGATCCCCAGCCCAACAGAAATCCCCCGCCCCCTCCCCCTCATGAGCTGCCTCGATACGCCCCTTTTGAAACGCAGCACGTTCCGTGCTCAACACATGCATGTCAAGACGTTGCGCGTTGGCTCAACGTATTGGCCACGTTTTGGCGAAAGTGCCGCGTCAGACGTACGTTTCCAATCTGCGTGTGGGCTCCGTGTCAACACGCTACGGGCTGCGTGCTGCGTATCGGGGAAGCTAAGCCACCCTCCCACCCCCCAGTCCCCCCCCCCCGTCCTCCCTAGTCTTAAGTCGGGCCTGTCCCTCTACGGGAGGAATATTCCAAAATAGTTATACCGTAAGGGCTTCGCCCTATGCCGCCGGCCCCCTGTCTCGGATCATGGGAGATGCAAAAGCTAAATCATGAGGCCTGGGCGCCGCCGTGAAGCAGTGTCGGGACCTGTTTGTTTTTCGACCCTGATCCTACGGATCTGCTTCACGGGTGCCACTGAATTTCAGACATGTGGCAAATCCTTCATGTTTTTGGACCCTGACCCCGCCGATCTGCGTGAGGGGTGCCAGCGAATGTCAGAAATATGGCAAATCCTATGTGTTTTTGCACCCTGACCCCGCCGATCTGCGTGAGGGGTGCCAGCAAATTTCAGAAATGTAGCAAATCCTTTGTGTTTTTGCACCCTGACCCCGCCGATTTGCATGAGGGGTGCCAGCGAATGTCAGAAATGTGGCAAATCCTTTGTGTTTTTGCACCCTGACCCCGCCGATCTGCGTGAGGGGTGCCAGCGAATGCCAGAAATGTGGCAAATCCTTTGTGTTTTTGCACCCTGACCCCGCCGATCTGCGTAAGGGGTGCCAGCGAATTTCAGAAATGTGGCAAAGCCTTTGTGTTTTTGCACCCTGACCCCGCCGATCTGCGTGAGGGGTGCCAGCGAATGTCAGAAATGTGGCAAATCTTTTGTGTTTTTGCACCCTGACCCCGCCGATCTGCGTGAGGGGTGCCAGCGAATGTCAGAAATGTGGCAAATCCTTTATGTTTTTGGACCCTGACCCCGCCGATCTGTGTGAGGGGTGTCAATTTTTACCCACCCCAGCAATTCAGAGCACACGCTCAGGGCGTGGTAAACATGCCCGTTTTGGGCCCCCCGTCTCGCGCGGTCCATCAACAAGGAACAGTAAGCAGTAAGATGTCAACAAGGAACAGTAAGCAGCAAGAAGCAGAACTCTAACAGTGGAGACTGGAAGCTGCAACTGGCACGAAAAGCTTCGGCCTACAGCCTGGTGGCCCCACAAGGGGGCCGGCGGGTAAAACATATGGGGACGATGGTGTTTTACTATTTGTAGCTATTGTTGTGCATGTTTTGCATACGTATATATATATATATATATATATCGTCCAAAATCCTCCTGTAGGAGGACATGCCCGACCTAACCCTGGTCCCCCCGTGTCCACCCCCGTGCCCGCGGCGAGGCGAGAGCCGCCAGCAGTCGGCCCACGAGTGGGTCGTGCCGCCGGCCCTGAGCTCCTCGGCCAAGCCGTACGGGACAGGCGGGCGCCCCGGAGGTGGTAAAACGACGCGAAGATCGGGATAAAATCGGATCGGGATAACCCGAAATCTCTGAGAATCGGCGGGTTTGGAGGATGTATTGGGCGCCGCGGCCGCTCCAGAGCGTTCCGGAACGCTCTGAGAGCGCTCCGGAACGCTCTGGACGATTTATCCCGATCCTAGCCCTGTTTTAGGTGGTGGTCGTGATCGTTTTCCCGTCGACGGCGTCGTCGTCGTCGTCTTGGGCGGCCTCGGCGTCGCTGTCGTCCTCGCCTCCGCCCTCGTTTTCGGCCTCGTCTTCGCCGTCTTTCGCCGTCGGTGTCGACGTCTTCTCCGCCGTCTGCACGTACCTGTTCGTCAACTTCGGCGTTTTCGTCGTCTTCGCCGTCGTCGTCTGCGTCGTCGACGGCAGCGATGTCTGCGTCCTTATCGTCATCGCCGACGTCATCCTACTTGGTCTTCGTCGTCGCGGTTGCATTCGCAGACGTCGTCGTCCTCGTCTTCGTCCTCATCGCCATCATCATCCGCCTGCTTCCCCTCCTGCTCCGGGAGGAGGAGGAGAGCTTTACGGTGTAGGCAGGCGACGGGAAGGAGGAGGAGGAGGTGGAGGAAGAGAGTTTCTGGCTCGCGGGCGGTGGTATGCAGTTCTAGGGTGTTGTGTACGCCGTTCTAGGGGGCGCCAGCGCATCCCGCAGAAAGAAAGGACGACGAAGAGGAGGAGGAGGGTTCCGGGCGAACGCGTGCGCGACCCACTTGGCCTCTGCCCAAGGCAGAAAGTATCACTGGACGTTGGCGACTGATGCGCCGCAGACGTAGCGATTGCATATTCTGCGTCGGTCGTCGCAGCGCAGGACATCATCGTGATGATGAGTGTCCTGACACGTTGGTGTGGCAGAGCGATGGATACACATCGAACGCTGGCGCCCCGCACGTGCATCCAGTCGTGCAACGTCGCAGGACCCTCATCACAATCAATCGTGTCATGACACGCTTGTGTGGCACGCCGATGTCATGCCACGCTGATGTACCAATAATGTACAGGATGGGGTCTTAAGTCTGCGCCGATCCTTTGAAGGATGGCCCTTCGCGTGTGTATCTAATCGTGTATCGTCGCAACACCGTCGTCGTAATGATGAGTGCCATGACGCGCTGGTGTGGCACACCGATGCCATAACACGCTGGGGTGCCAAACGTGTGCACTATCGGGTCCTCATGCAGCACCGATCCCAGGGATTGTGTAAGACCGCTCGGCCTTTTCAAGAGCCCTCTTGACGGGTTCCGAAGGCGATTTCGTGAACATGTCCTCTTCGGTGCGGCAGCGGCCAACAAATTCGTTTCATTGGTCGCACAGCACTTCGCCTGAGCTACAAGCACCGTCTTCCCTCATCAAACACGCGACACGCTTGGCCTCTGCCCAGGGCAAAAGGTATCAGCGGACGCTGGCGACCTATGCGCCCCAGATGAAGCGGTTGCATGTTCTGCGTGCGTCGTCGCAGCAGGAACAGCATCTTGATGATAAGTGCAATGGCGCGCTGGTGTGGCAGAGCGATGGATACACATGGAGCGCTGGCCCTCCGCAGCTGCATACAATCGTGCGCCGTCGCATGCACAGCATGATGATGACGATGATGATGATGATGATGATGACGACGATGATGATGATGATGATGATGATGATGATGATGATGATGATGATGATGATGATGAGTATGATGATGCATGTCACGACGCGCTGGTGTGGCACACCACTGTCATGACCCGCTGGCGGGCCAAGGATACGCACCATAGGGCCCCCTTCCAACACCGATCCACTGAAGGCTGGCCATCCGACTGTGTATTCAGTCGTATATCACCGCAAGACCACCATCATCATAATGAATGCCATGACGCGCCCGCGTGGCACACTCACGCCATGACACGCTGGCCCACCGAGAGTAGACACCACGGGGTCCTACTTCACAACCGATCCTTGAGACAGTGTAAAGCCCGTCTGCCTTCCCACGGGCGCTCTGGACGGGAAACCGTTCCAAGGCCGATTTCGTGGGCATTTCCTTTGCAGCGTCACGCTGGCGAAACATTGCGCTCCCCGGGTCGACAAGCATTGGTCCTGAGCTACAAATTCCGTTTTTCCCCGCTGCCTGTTTTCTCAACTCGTGTCTTTTTAGTTTTAAAAAGGATTAGGAGGGGAAAAAACACACAGACACAAATAATCGTTGACTCCCAGGAAAATATGGAAAAAATATGGGAATTGGGGGGGAAGACAAACACACAGAAAATATATGAAAATATGGGGAATCGTGTGATTTGTGAGCATTTATTTGTGTGTCCCAGGGCACCTTTCAAAGGAAGTGTGCAGCTTGATTTCGCCGGTGATCACAGCCCGGCATCACACATCTCGTTGCGTGGCCCTCGGGGGCCACCGCCCCGCTCCAAAACGCGCGGGCACGCACCCTTTCCCAGACCACGAAGCGCAGTGCTTCCTCGCATCCGCAAGCAAGACCACCCAAGATAGCTGCCTGCATCAGGGTCCTCCTGTGTTCCCTCAAGAGCAGAAGAGGGAGAGGGGGAGGGGAAGGGGGGAGGGAGAGAAAGAGGGAGGAGGAGGGGGAGGGGGAGGAGAGGGGGAGGGGGACAGGGAGGGGGAGGAGGCGAGGGGAGGGGCAGGGGGAGTGGGCGGGAGGAGAAGCAGGAGGCCAGGGATGGAGAGCGCCCGAGGAGGTGCCGATCTTCTCTGAGGAGGTATGTTCAGCAGTTGTTATTCGGGCAGGCGTCGTGCGTTACCGGGACGAGCTGCTTAGGAGCGAAGAGGGGGGAAAGGGAAAACATCGGGGAATGTTGCAGGAGGATGAAGGGGTAGCAACGGTTGGACGAGGAGGAGGAGGAGGAGGAGGAGGAGGAGGAGTGGGAGGAGGACGAGGAGGAGGAGGAGGAGGAGGAGGACGGGGAGGACGGGGAGGACGGGGAGGGGGATTGGAGTAGGCCCAAGATGAATCAACGATGTTGCAAGCCACCCTACCCTTCTCACCCCCCTCCTCACAAGTCCCTGCAAGCCGTCCTGCCCGCTTCGGGAAGCGCCCCCTTGGAAAATCAGCGCCTTCTTGTGTGCCTGCCATTCAAGCGGGGGCCACGTCTTGGAAAAGAGCCCGCTGCCCTGCATCCCTCGACCGAGCAATGCGGAGCGCCCGGCGCTTTGCGACCGTGCGGCTCCACGCGGTGTCCTCCAGCGAGGTCCCCTCTCGAGCAAGGACCGCCCCCCCCCCTGCCCCCCCACCTTCGCCCACGAACAGCCGTGATGCGCGGGGGTACTGGACCAGCCCCAC
>CAUYUJ010004869.1:469129-499129 GCA_963575745.1 Prorocentrum cordatum
CAGCGGGCCCCGGCCTTCCCTCCGCCCTCGGCCTCCCCCAGGCCCCTCCCAGACCGCGGGGGGACGCCGAGAGCCAGCTCGTGACGAGTCGGGCCTTTCCCTCCACAGGGGGGGGAATAGCCAAAAATAGTCCAAAAATAACATGGGGACGATTTTTAAAATTATTTTTGAGCATGTTTGCATCTTTGTTTGGGCATTTTGCATTTTTCGTCCAAAATCCGCCTGTAGGGGGACATGCCCGACCTAAAGCCAGCCTGGTCAGACGCTCCCTGGGACTCGGGAGCCGTCTCGTCCAGGCCTCGTTGGGCCGAGAGGGGAAAGGGGGATGGCCTCGAGGCAGTTTTGTTGGGGGATAGAGGGTTCTTCAGGCGATCGCAAACATGGATCAAGCGGGCGTGGATTAGCGACGGGTCCCGTTTCCATGGGAAGTCGCGGATGTCCGCCGCCGAACGAGGCGGCGCTGGCCGCATGTTGGGGAGGGCCACCTCCCCCGATCCATGGATTTGGCGACCGCGCGCCGAATCCACGGATCGCCAATCCATGTTTGCGCGCCCCCGAGTAATGTTCCCGCTCCGACCCGTTCGAGCTGCCTCTGCGCCTCTGTGCCAACCGACAGTGTCGAGCCGATGGGCCCCCGAGAGCACCGAGCACCCCTCGAGCAGCTCATCCGTGGTCAGCCTGCGCCCGCAGGCCAGCACCGAGTCGAGTCCAGGGGCGAGGGGACCAGAGAGTCCATTGTTGCATCCAGCGATTCGCCATCCCGTCCAGGATGCGCCCGCTCGACGGCCGAACCCTCGAGCACGCTCAGGGGGTGCAGGCTTCTCACCGGAGAGAGGGCCCTGCAGCCCGAGACGCCTTCCTCTGCGCGAGGGCTCCCAGAAGCCGCCTCGACTCCGAAGCCGCCTGAGACCTCAGCAGCGCGAGCCTGGCCCTCCAGCGCGCACAGGAACAAGAGCACACGAACCCAGATCCCTCCGTGCTCGTTTCGATTCCTCCGATTCGATCCGATTCGACTTCGATGACTTCCGGTTCCGATCCGATTCGATTCGGGATTCCGATTTGGGTTCCGATCTCTCCTTGGGGGCATGTACTGGCCAGCCGATGTCCGCCGATTCGACCTTTCCCGGCTCGGCTGCTGACCTCCGCCGATCCGATCCCTTTCGATCGCCGATCCGACCTATCGGAAAGTCGGATCGGCGCTAAGTAATCGGCTTATCGGTAGGTCGGATCCGACTTATCGATAAGTCCGATCGATAGGTCGGATCGGCGATCCGACCTATCGATATGTCGGATCGGCGCTAAGTAATCGGCTTATCGATAAGCCGGATCGGCGCTAAGTAATCGGCTTATCGATAAGTCCGACTTATCGATAAGTCAGACTTATCGATAGGTCGGATCCGCCCAGCATCGAATCGATGATTACCGATTCGCTGCTGGGCGCCCCTGGATCCCCGAAGACCTGCTTCTGCTCCCATCCGGCGGCTCTCTCCGTTGGCTTCGGGCCTCCAGGGGGGGCCGTGGCCAGGCCCTGCAGTGACCCATCAGACCCAGCTCCGGGCCGGAAAAAAATCAGGAGGGCTAAAAACACACAGACACAATGAGTCGTCGACTCCCAGAAAAAATGTGGGAAAGTATGGGAAGTGGGGGGGGGGGAAGGCAGAAACCCCAAAAATATAGGAGAATATAGGGGAAGCTTGTGATTTGTGTGTATTTCTTTTTGTGTGTGTGCGTGTGTGTGTGTGTGTGTGTGTGTGTGTGTGTGTGTGTGTGTCTGTGTCTGTGTCTGTGTCTGTGTGTGTGTGTCTGTGTCTGTGTCTGTGTCTGTGTCTGTGTCTGTGTGTCTGTGTCTGTGTCTGTGTGTCTGTGTCTGTGTGTCTGTGTCTGTGTCTGTGTGTCTGTGTCTGTGTGTCTGTGTGTGTGTCTGTGTGTGTGTCTGTCTGTGTGTGTCTGTGTGTGTCTGTGTGTGTGTCTGTGTGTCTGTCTGTGTGTGTGTGTGTGTGTTGTCTGTGTGTCTGTGTGTGTGTGTCTGTGTGTCTGTGTGTCTGTGTGTCTGTGTGTCTGTGTTTGTGTGTCTGTGTGTCTGTGTGTGTCTGTGTGCTTCTGTGTCTGTGTCTGTGTCTGTGTGGTGTGTCTGTGTGTGTGTCTGTGTGTCTGTGTCTGTGTGTCTGTGTCTGTGTGTCTGTGTCTGTGTGTCTGTGTCTGTGTGTCTGTTGTGTGTGTGTGTCTGTGTCTGTGTGTGTCTGTGTCTGTGTGTCTGTGGGTCTGTGTCTGTGTGTCTGTGTCTGTGTCTGTGTCTGTGTGTCTGTGTGTGTGTCTGTGTGTGTGTCTGTGTGTGTGTGTCTGTGTGTGTGTCTGTGTGTGTGTCTGTGTGTGTGTCTGTGTGTGTGTCTGTGTGTGTGTCTGTGTGTGTGTCTCTGTGTGTCTCTGTGTGTCTCTGTGTGTCTCTGTGTGTCTCTGTGTGTCTCTGTGTGTCTCTGTGTGTCTCTGTGTGTGTGTGTGTGTGTTCGTGGGCCCCTTCGCAAGCTTGGATCCGGGACGAAAACCAAGACACCCCCAGGGGGAAAAAAAACACACAGACACAATGAATCGTCGACTCCCAGGAAATGTGGGAAAATCTGGGAAGTGGGGGGGGAAGACAGGTCAGGTCAGGTCAGAAGCCTTGCGCCAGACGGCGCGCGAGCAGGGTGAAACGAGACGATTGCGCCTGCGGAGGGGCACTTCGGCACTCCATCCAAGCCAGTGAGCGGAGCCCTCCATCGGAGAGGCGTCTCGCAAGAATCCGCTTTATGGGGGTAGCAGTGTAAGAAATATATGGGAACGGATGTAGAAGGATACTTCCTGGGGGGAAGACAAAAACCCCAAAAATATAGGGAAAATATGGGGGATCTTGTGATTTGTGTGTGTATTCATTTGTGTGTGTTCGTGAGCCCCTACACAAGCTTGGACCCGGGACGAAACAAAACGCACCCCCAGGGGAAGGGGGCCTCGGGCCGCGGAGGGAGCAACTCAGGACTCGGATCGGAGGACACGCGCAGTCTTCACTCTGGGTACGGATCGCACGGGGCCGAGACGAGGACAGTGAAGGGGCCCAAGGACACACAAATAAATACACAAATAAAAAGATTCCCCATATTTTCTGGGTTTCTATCTTCCCCCCACTTCCCATATTTCCCAACATTTTCTGGGGAATCGAGGATTAATTGTGTCTGTGTGTTTCTTTGCCCCCTGAGACAGATCCGCTCCAGAGCGTTCCAGGACGCTCTCGGAGCGTCCCGGGACGCTCTGACGAGGCCGCGGCGCCCGAGGCATCCTCCAGAGCCGCGGGATCTCGGAGCTTCTCGAGTTAGCCTCACCCGTTTGTTTCCGTGTCCTGGCTTCGTCTTGGGTCGGGACCTCTGATCGGAGGATGTTGGGGGCCACCCCCGACCAGAGGTATGCTCCGAGAGGCACGAGTGTTCCCTTCGCTGGCGATTTTTCTCCCCCACTCCCTTCCTTTCCGACGAAGCATAAAGCCGCTCAGAACTGGGCCACTCTGGGATACACCCCAAGGGAGCTATTCGGACGCTCCCATTATCGAGGATGGACGCACCTCCCTCGTATACCCAAGGATTGGGCCTCACAGCTTTGGTCCATTCGACAACCCCACGAAGCCTGGGATAGGGGTCGACGTATCCCTCGTTATCCCCAGACGCTCATCGAGCCCGGCCGGGAGCACGAGGGAGTATATTGTTCGTCCAAGAATTCCCCTTATATGGGAGGACATGCCCGACCCAGCTGCAGCCCTCCCAGAAGGGCAGCGAGCGCGGGGCCGCCGCGACGCCCGCCGCCCACGCCGCGGCGAGGCCTCTGCGCACGAGCGGGCGGCGCCGCGGCGGAAGGCGCCGTCGACGCGCGCCAGCTCGCGCGGGGAGTGCTCGACTGAGCTCTCGAGGGACTCCTCGACGCAGGCCGCCGCGCCCGCCGCTCCCGCCGAGGGGGGGCGGCGGGGCACGCTTGGGGGGGGGGAAGGGAAGGGACGCCACAGTGCTAAGTCGGGCATGTCTCTCTACATCATTCAATCATAATGGTAGTAAGATTAATAATAAGGGTGATGAAAATAATAATAACAATGATATAGAAGAAGAAGAAAATAAGAATCATAATACTGATGAAAATGATGATAAGACGAATAACAGTAATACGAATAAGTAAATAAGCACATACGTAAATAACAATAAGACTAATACTACTAATCCTATTTTTTATTTCTAATGGTGATAATAATCATCACCATACTAAAAATAAGTGCCATGATAACAATACAGTATGGGAACGATGTTTCGACTATGTTGGACTATGTTGGAGTATGTGTTGGCTATCTTCAAGCTGTTCCTCCAAAGCCCGCCTGCGGGTTGACATGCCCGGCCCGACCGCAGTGCCTGCTCCTGGCTCGCAGCCTGCAGGCGGGCCCCGAGGCCCAGAGGTTGGCAGCCAGCACCGGCGTCGGCGGGCTGTCTCCCCCCGAGGGGCGCGGGGCCCGACCTCGGCGGTGGTGGCAAGCTTCGGGCCCGCTGGGTGGCCAGGAGGCGGCCACCGGCAGCGGAGTCCTCCTCCTCCTCCTCCTCCTCCTCCTCCTCCTCCTCCTCCTCCTCCTCCTCCTCCTCCTCCTCCTCCTCCTCCTCCTCCCTGTGTTGGTGATGGTGGCAATGTGCGGGCCTCCGAGCAGTGGCGTGAGCGCAGACTTTCGGGGGTCCACGCGGGGCTTGCGGGGGTCGGCGCTGGCCGCACCCCCTCGGGAGGCGCTTCTGGCGCCGCCGCCAGCACGCTGCGCGCACCGGAAAAGGGGGAGGCGCAGCGCCCACTTCTCACCCGTCTCATCCTCCTCCCTCCTACCTCACCCTCCCCCTCCTCCTCCTCCTCCTCCCTCCTCCCTCCTCCTCCTCCTCCTCCTCCTCCTCCTCCTCCTCTGTGCTTGTGCAGGCGGTCATTGCGGCGCGGAGGTACAGGCAGAGACGGACCCCGAAGCCAGGGCTTGCCTCCTCTTCATTTGTTCGAGGGAGTGTGTCGAGCAATAGTAGCAGTAGCTGTTCAAGTAGCAGTGGTTAGGTCAGCGGAGACTTGTCCCCTCTGGCACTCTCCACCTGCTCCTCCTCCTCCTCCTCCTCCTCCTCCTCCTCCTCCTCCTCCTCCTCCTCCTCCTCCTAGTGAGAAGGAGGGGGAGGAGGAGCACCTACAGCGCCTCTCTGTACAGGCTGCGGTCGCGAGGCGGAAGATGGATGAACAAACAAAAATGTTTACGTTGCCTGTTGCCGTCCGATTCGTGCCCGTCCAGGCATGGCTCTCCCCATACCCCTAACGCCGACCCTCCGAGGTCTCGACCCATGCCCCGGGACCGGCTTCTCACCTTGAGTCGCTTCTTGACGGTCCCGAGGGCTGGTATGGGCCCTCAGAGGCCGAAAAAAGCGACCCCCCCCGTCGTGATTTTTGTTCACAGCCCGAGGTGGCCGAGGCTTTTCGCCAAAGGCTCCACGGAGGGGAGGCCAGTCCCCCGCTGGCCCTCGCGCCCGTCTGCCTCGCGTCGTCTCTCGTCTCCTATTTTGACTCCCGGGCGGGCCTCACCCGCTGCGGCCGAGCACGGCGCGGTCCGCCGCAACTGGGGGTTACGTCGGGCATGTCACTGCACAGGATAAAATTCGAAAATGATCAGCAGACAGTCTGGGGGCGAGCTTTCGAGTAGTTTTGACTATTGGGTCTGCCTGGCGAGCTGCAGTTTCACTCGAAAGCCTGGTGGATCACTTCAGGCACTGAACTTTCTGCTTTTTGGTCGCGCTTGCTACCTATATGCCGCCGCTGCGTGTCGTCGTATACTGCACCGTGCGTCGCAGTGGAAAAATGACTATTACTGAATACTCGTTGTGGATTTGTCCTATTTTTCTTCCAAGATCCGCCTGTAGGAGGACATGCCCGACCTAACGCTAGGGGTGTGACTGTCGGCAGGTGTCTGGCGGCAGGTCTTCGTGGCGGGCCTTGGGCTCCGGACGGGCGCATCGGCCATGACCCTCTCTTCGATGCGTGCGTGGACAGTCGTTCCCAGGGGGCGATGCCTACGATCGAAGGCCTCCTCCTCGTCCTCCTCGTCCTCCTCCTCCTCCTTTTCTTCCTCTTCCTTCTCCTCCTCCTCCTCCTCCGCCTCCTCCTCCTCCTCCTCCTCTTCCTCCTCCTCCCCCTCCTCATCCGCCTCCTCCTCCTCCTCCACCTGTCCCCCCTGGGCGGCGTCCCAGAGGTTCCCGGCGGCATCCCAGGAATGGATGGCCGAGGCGCCTCTGAAGGGCACCTCTGGGGGCCCTTCTCCTCCTCCTCCCCCGCCCCCTCCTTCTCCTCCTCCCCCTCCTCCTCTCCTTCTCCTCCTCCTCCTACTCCTCCTCCTCCTCCTCCTCCTCCTCCTCCTCCTCCTCCTCCTCCTCCTCCTCCTCCTCGGGGGGCCCCTGGCAGGGTGTGTGAGTGCTCCTCGCCACCTCCCTGCCGTCGTCCTGGTGCCCTCGGCAGTCGGCGCATCAGGAAGGCAGGCGGCGTCGGGGAAGCTCCGAAGCTAGATGCGCCCGCGCCCGAAATGCACTCGGTGCTGGGGTGTCGGTCGCAGCGTTGAGCACGGATGAAGTCCCCCCAGAAGGTGCGCCAGGCACACCATGCGAGCATCTCCGCTCACAGTCTGGAGCCGACGTCGGCGCGTGCTGGCCATCGGTTCAAGGCCCGCAGCGGCACCATGCCTATTTTCCAAGCGTGGGTTGCATTCTTGGAGAACCTTTCTGATGGACTGGCTGGCGTGAGTAACAGTACCCGTTCAAGGTCTGGATGGACCTGCTGGGCTGTTGCTGAGACTCGCTCAAGTTTAACGATGTTCCAGCCGACTTTAGCCTTGATCACCAGAAAGAGTTTTCGAGCACCAAGAAAGTGCCGAAACTGCAGGGTCTTCACGTGTCGGGCCCTGGGAGGCGATGCTCGTTTGACGCTGCTTCGATCGTTTTTGGGGTGCTCGAAATGTATGCTTGGGATGTGGTCCTTGCAAGCACGATGGGAGCAGCATGACTCGAGTTGCGAACCCGGCGGCCATCTCCGCCGGGCTCTCCCGCCTCGTCGGGCCCCATGCGGGCTGGGCCACCTGCCGGGGCGCGCAGAGCGTGGCGCCTCGCGCCCCCCCCGGCGGGGCCCGAGAGCACCGGCCCTCCACGGTGGCTCACGCGACCGCGCGAAGGCGGGCGCGCGCCCCGCCTTCGAGCCTCCAGGAACCTCCCCCCGTTGCCCCTGGTGCAGTCCCACGCCTTCCAACAGAGGAAAACGAGCTATGCACATACACGCCGATTCTGGCCAGGCCCATCCTGAGCACAGGATCGGTGCATGCGCCCTCCGACCTTGGCCAGGAAGGCATATGCGCCGATCCTGGGTCAAGGATGGGCCTGGCAAGGATCGGTGCATGTGCATAGTTCTCTTCGCCCGATTCTAAGAGCTTCCTGGCTGACTCACTTGCCCATGCTATGAACAGAGCTCGCGGCGTCCATCGCCGCGCGCCTGCGGCCCGCAACAGGGGGTAGAGCTAAGCAGCAGCAACAGCACAGACCATCGCCATCACCCCACCCTACTTACCTACCCCGCTCCCCAGCACTTCCCTGTTGGTGGTGCTGTGATGTGAGAGGTTGCCGTGGGGGCTGCGCGGTGCGGGAGGATCCCTCCCCAGAGCTTAATAAACAAGCACGAGCCATAAGATTCCTCCCCCCTTTATCATCATCGGGTGTTGCTAGAAGTGCCCCTGGCCCAAGGTGCCGCCAGGATTTCCCAAGGAGCCCCCCATGGCCTCCAGAGCTCAGGAGGGAAAAAACACGCAGACACAATTAACCGTCGACTCCCCAGAAAATATGGGAAAATATGGGAAGTGGCGGGGAAAACAAAAAAACGCAGAAAAGATGGGATATCGTTTTATTTGTGTATATTTATTTGTGTGTCCCTGGGCCCCTTCAAGAGCATCCCCCACGAGGCACACCGTGCCCGAGGGGCTCCAGAGTGGAGCGACGAGCTGGAGGGGGGACCTTCGGCAACCCCCCGACCCCAACTCCTCGCCGCAGGGGGAGGGAGGACGAGGGAGGAGGAGGAGGAGGAGGAGGAGGAGGAGGAGGAGGATGAGGAGGAGGAGGAGGAGGAGGAGGAGGAGGAGGAGGAGGAGGAGGGAGGAGGGAGGAGGAGGAGGGGGGGGATAGGGGGGGGATGGGGGGGGGCGGGGCGCGGCCCGAGCGTGCCCAGATCGAGCCCCGCCAACCCCGAAGCCCACGCGAGAGGGCCCGGAGGCAGGGCGGAGGAGCCGAGCCAGGCCAGCCCCCTGGGGAGCCCCGTGGATCCCGCGTTGTCTGGCTTCGCGTGCGCCATGGAGGAGGTTCGCCCACTCCAGCCGCCTGAGGCCCCGCCTTCCTGTGCCCTGTCTCCCTAATTGAAGCTGTACGTAGCCCGCCTAGCTCTTAGCGGAAGAGGTTCGCTCTCGCCCCGCAGATCAAAAAAAAAGTGTGCCGTGGAGGAGGCATGGGGTCGAGCTCCCCTTCGTACTGCTCCTCGCCTCGTCCTCCCCGCCTGCAGCTGTCAGGCCCTGTCGTGGGAGGCGAGGGGGCCGCCGGCCGCCCCGAGCGCCTGAGGCCCTGCTCGGCAGGCTGGCGGACAGGGAGGCGGCCGCCTCCTCCGCCCCCCCCTCGGGGGGAGGGGGGGGGGGGGAGGGCGCACCGGCCTGGCGCAGCGGAGGGGACCTCAAGGAGATCGCAGACATGGATCACGGGGGCGTGGATTAGCGACGGGTCCCGCTTCCATTTGGGAAAGTGCGGATGTCCGCCGCCGAACGAAGCGGCACCGGCCGCCTTTTGGGGAGGGCACCTCCCCCGATCCATGGATTTGGCGACCGCGCGCCCAAACCATGGATCGTTAATCCATGTTTGCGCGCCCCCGAGATCCGAAGCGCGGACTGGAAAGCAGGACCGTCCCCAATGCAGTGGGGGCATTCGTTAAGGAATGGCCCAAGAGGCTTTCAGACCCCTGGGGGATCCCTTATCTGATGAAGGCGGCCGTGTTATCAATGGCCGATCCACGATCGGAGTGTCACCTGCCTCTCGACCCTAGATTCCTTACTTAAGGGTTCCATAGTATCCAAAGCTTTCACCGTAGTCAAGGGAGGAAAAGGTACCCATGCCGCGACCCTTGCCTCGTTTTTGCTTGTCTGGGCCTCATGGGAGGCCCTCGTCGCCGCCGCCAGGTTCGCCTCTCTCAGTTCTGGTCGGAACGCACTCCGCCCGGGGAGTAGCGGTATTGGCATGTCTTGGTTTCCCCGAGTGGGGAAGGGCGGAGGGGGGACGGGAGGAGGAGAAGGAGGAGAAGGAGGAGAAGGAGGAGGAAGATGAGTTTTCTCTTTCTCTGTTTTTCTTTTGTTATTCTTCTCTATTTCTCTTTCTACCTCTCTCTCCTCCGCGTGCGTCCGTCGCCGTCGTTTCTCGCGTGTGCGGGCCCACGGTGCCGAGTCTCATTTCTCGTAGGTGCACTGCGGCGTGCGGAGCGTAATCATGCCCGTCGCCAAACCGCGCTGTTCGGTAAGGAGTTCAGGTTTCGGGGGGGGGGGGGGCGCTGCTCAGAGGTCAACGCGCAAGGCGTCAGAGTCTCCGACGGGGCCAAGATCCGCAAAGATGTAAGTTATGTGCTTGTATATGCTTTTGTGCTTTCGAAGCAGTCGAATAAGCCATGCTTAAACGTACTCCGCCTTGGGTTGTAAGAGTTGCGAAATTCAGTTATTTGCGTGCCCTGGGGTACTTTCCCGTTTCTCATGGAACCGTCGGCAGGTGTTGGTTGCACACGACCAGTATCCCATGCGGCATACATGACAGTGAAGGGGGAAGTAGGAAAAGGGAGCAAAAGGATGTTGATCGTGAGGCGGAGGGGCAGGGAAGTGAGGAGGAGGGAAAGGTGGACGATGAGGACCGAGAGGAGGAGGAGGAGGAGGAGGAGGAGGAGGAGGAGGAGGAGGAGGAGGAGGAGGAGCAGGAGCAGGAGGAGGAGGAGGACGACGAGGAGGAGGAGGAGGAGGAGGGGGAGGGGGAGGTGGAGGAAGAGGAGAAGGAGGATGAGGAGGAGGAGAAGTTGGAGGAGGAGGAGGAGGAGGAGGAGGAGGAGGAGGAGGAGGAGGAGGGGGAGGAGCAGGAGGAGGAGGAGGAAAATGTTCAGGAGGATCAGCAGCAAAGGCAGGAAGAAGAGGAGAAGAGCTAGGATGATGATGATGATGATGATGAGGAGGAGGAGGAGGAGGAGGAGGACCTGAGTAAGCCCAAGGTGCATCAACGATGCTGCAATACACCGTCTCGTCCCAAGGCACCTCACAAGTCTCTGTAAGCATTCCTTCCCACTTCAAGAGCCGCGCCCTTGAAGGACTACAAGACGCGCGCCCGGCGTGAGCACTGCTTGGACAGGAGTTGCCACGCATCGCGCAAAAGGATTTCCCAAAACGAGACGCTCAGCGAAGCCCTCGTTATGAGAAAATGCCCACACATGTGCAACTCTTGCACAGCTAGTTCGCACTTCTGGTCAGGAGCGTCGCGGGACCCGCCAGGGCTAATCCCGTTTTGACAAGACACCGTCCTCCGTCCGTGAAGGCGTTACGTCTGTTCAGTTTCCTGTTGTTTGTACCTCAACGGTGCTTCAACGGAAGTTCCGTTTTGAAAAGCAATCGTCCCCCATCGTTGCAAATGCTTCAAACTTGAACACGAAGGTGTGCGGCGCTGAGGCGAGAGCCTCGTTTGGAAAAGGAACCGCCTCCCATGCTTGAAACTGTTGCAGATGTTACGACGAATGTGCGCGGCGCTCCTCGTCTTGGGAAGGAGCCACCCCCCTTTCTCTGAAGATGGCGCAACATGCAAGCACGAGCTTGCGCGGCGCCACTGCGAGAGCCCCATGCTGAGAACGACCACCCCCGCCCTTGAATCTGCTGCATAGAATGCGCGTGGCGCCAGGGGGAGATCCCCATTCTGAACCCACCATCACCCCCCTCCATGTTGCAGATGGTGCAGCGCTCCAGCTTCAGGGCCGCAGACGGTGAAGAGGTCTCCACCGAAACGCCCGGGCCGCCCGACCGACACGTCGGGGGGCGCGGCGGGGAGGAGCTTCTCAGAGGGAGTGAGGGAGTGAGGGTGAGAAGGACGACCCAAGGGAGGAAACACGACCCAGACCCCGGTTACTGGCGTTTACGAAACGGCCCTGGACGTTTACGAAACAGGTCTGCCCTGTTCGATTCCTTCCCTGGGGGCGTTTACTGCACGGCTTCGCTTGTCGGGGTGATTATTATGGGGGGGAGGTTCTGCCCTTTAACGACGACAGGAGGTCCCACCCACGCCTGCCATACACGTTCCCACACCAAAAATCAATGGACGTTCTGGGGTCTCAGGTTTAGGTTTCTTGTGGAAGGCGTCCTGTGGATTGGCCTCCACTTTTGTGGATCGATTTCCTGGATTCGGCATCACGCCGACATACGGCGGGGGCGTTGGTTAAGGAATGCGCCCAGGGTGCTGCAGACCCTGGAGGGTTCCTTACCTGATGAGGGCGGCGGTGACGTCCATGGCCAAGCCTCGATTGTAGTTCCGCCGGCCTCCAGACCCTGGATTCCTTATCGAAGGGTTCCTCATCCAATGCCCCCACCGCGCTCCGTAGCCATTTTGGCTCAAGCCTGTGTTCCGCCCGCTTCTGCGCGCGCGGGACCGCTTGGGATGGCACGGGCGGAGTCGCCACATTGCGGCGATTCCAGCATAGAAGCATGCGGCCGGCGATCGAGAGCGACGCGGACGGCAGCACGGAGGAGGGCCTTGGTGGCAGCCGACGCGGGGCTTGCAGCAGCTCGTGCTCAAGTTCGAGCACTCGAGGAGCAGCTGCGGCACAAGACGTCGGAGTTCAACCAGCTGCTGCGGCACCTGGGCTACGGGGATCACCCTGACCCTCATGCAGACGAACTGCGCCAGCGGTGGATGGGCATCGAACCTGTTCTTCGAGCCCAGATCGAGGCCCGCGATGGCGTGGCGGCCGCCCCGCTCACCGACGTGGACATCCTGCGGCGGAATGTTTCTGAACCTTCGGCAGTCGCGCCACGGGCGGCGGCCAGCGGCAGGGAGCTCAGGAGCTTCCAGAAGTCCGCGAGGCTGGCGCCGCCGCGGGCGCTGCGGCAGGAGGCGCGCGGCGTGCAGCTCCGCAGGGAAAGCCCAGCTTTCATTCCAGGTGCGGGAAGCTGGGAGCCGTTGCACGGCATGGGCGAGGCGGCGGCTGGCCTGCGCTGCACATGCGGCGCGGTGGTCTACAGCCAGTGGGAGCCCTTCGATCCGAAGACGCTCGGCAAGGACGGCCAGCACGCGCAGCTTCTCGGCAGCGAGCAGAGCATCGGCAGTTGCGAGATGCAGGAGACGCTCGACGGCCTCACGGAGGACCAGGGCAGCCAAGGGGACGGCGGTGCCGATCCCGAGATCGGGCAGCAGCGCATCGCGCGCGATGACGAGGAGCTGCTGCAGGAGGATTGCCTGGCAGAGAAGCTGGACTGGACGGCCTCGGCCCACAGGCTTCTGCTGGTTTCTGCAGAGGCCACGGGCCAGCAGCCGTTCGTACGGCGGCGTGCGCGCCTGGATCGAGAGCGCCGCGACCGTGACGTCGCCCAGCTCTGCGCCTCCAGAGCCACGCTGACATAGTAATACAGGCGTTCCAAAAAGGGCCTTGCCTTCGATGAATGGAAGAAACAACACCTGGACCCAACAATTGGCGTTTACTAAACGACCTTAGGCGTTTACTGAACACCCCTGCCCTGTTTGATTCCTCCTTTGGGTGCGTTTACGAAACGGCTTCGCGTGTCGGGGTGGTTATTATCGGGTGGATGTTCTGCCCTCTATCCGAGGATCGAAGGAGCTGGCATCTCTTCCGCGGCGGAAGGCGGCGGAAGGTCGGCCGAGCGTGCACGGCAGGCTCGTGCCGCCTCGCCGCGGCGGCGGCGCCGCCCGTGAGAGCTCAGGGCGTTTAACCTTCTTGGGGGAGAAGGAGGAGGAGGAGGAGGAGGAGGAGGAGGAGGAGGAGGAGGAGGAAGAGGAAGGAGGAAGGGAAGGAAGGAGGAGGAGGAGGAGGAGGAGGAGGAGAGGAAGGAGGAGGAGGAAGGAGGAAGGAGGAGGAGGAAGGAGGAAGGGGAAGGAGGAAGGAGACGGAGGAAGGAGGAGGAGGAGAAGGTGGAGGAGGGCGAGGAGGAGGAGGAAGGAGGAGGAGAAGGAGGAAGGAGGGGGAGGAGGAGGAGAAAGGAGGGGGGAGGAGGAGGAGGGGAGGGGGAGGAGGAGGAGGAGGAGGAGGAGGAGGAGGAGGAGGAGGAGGAGGAGGAGGAGGAGGAGGAGGAGGAGGAGGAGGAGGAGGAGGAGGGGAGGAGGAGGAGGAGGAGGAGGAGGAGGAGGAGGAGGAGGGAGGAGGAGGAGGGAGGGGAGGAGGAGGGGGGGGGGGGCTCGGGAAGTTGGGGGGGCCCACCCCCCCCGGGCCGCGCCGAGCCCACGCGAAAGAGGTCCGGGGGGGGGGGAACACACAGACACAACGAGTCGTCGATGTCCCCAGGACGGTGGGGGAGGAGATGGGAGTGTGTGTGGGGGGGGGGGGAGGGAAAACGAGAATCCAGAAACAAGTGGATGGGACAGCATGGGGCATCCTGGGATGTGTGTCATGTATTTGTTTGTGCGTCCCTGGGCTCCTTCGGAGGTGGAGGTCGAGGGCACGTGTGGGACCGCCGGGGGCGGAGATCGTTCAAGCCTGCACGACTGGACGGCCCACGCGGTGTCAGAGGCCAGGGCTCAGAGGAGGAAAAGGTACCCATACCTCTACACATTGTTCATTTCTAATTCTTCGAAAGTTCTTTGATTTTTGGGGGGCTGAGATCCTTTCATGTCAAGTTGTGTTGTCCTGGGCCTCTTCCTGGCCGCTAGGGGGCCAGGAACAGCTAGAAATGAGCACGATTAGAAATGAACGACGTGTACCCATATCTCTACGGTAGGTTCGCGTCGTGTCGATTGGAAGCGACCTCGCCACCGGAGTTCAACGTTGAACGCCGCCGGCGATTTAGAATCGGTTGACTTGAACGATCTGACGTATCGGAAACGGCCGATCGTTCAAGGTTCAACGATCCCCACTGTGTCAAAAGCCAACGCCGAAGTCGGCACGACACGAAATTGCAGTACCCTTCCCCCACTTTCCCCTTGTCGGGCCTCCTCGGAAGCCCCTTCGTCGCCACCGCTGGACTCGCATCGAACTTCTGGTCAGAGCGCACCCCGGGAGAGGTCCAGGGAGTAGTTGTATCGGTACCGCTTGGTTTCCCCAAGGGCCCGTGTCGTCAAGGCGGGAACCTGCTGTGTTGCCGCAGAGGTCCCGCCATGCATGGGGCCTGCCGCTGCACCATGCCAGGGCCCCGCCACTGCGCCGAGAGGGGACAGGTGAGCGACGGAAGAAGGCGGGGTGGACTGCGCGCACATTCGCGCGTGAGCTTGCATAAGACCTCTTTTTATTCCGTCGCTCATGTGGTACGTCGGTCCTCGGCTGTCCGCGTTCTTGGGCTTCCTGTTGTTTCGCACGGGCTCCAGGCACCAGGGCCGTTGGATGTCCCCAAACTCCTGGAACGTTTCTTGATCCGACCGCATCATGACATCATTTCCGTTCTATCCGTAAAACGGGCCTGTCCCTCTACAGGAGGAATAGCAAAAGACTGTCAAACCATTGTACGGGGACGATGTTTCTATTCTTTGGGACTCGTTGGGATCATGTGTTGGCGATGTTTCATTTGTCCTTCAAAACCCGCCCTGTAGGAGGACATGCCCGACCTAGCTCTATCCCCCCCCTGCCCCCCTCTCTTCCGCTGCTGCGGGAGGAGGAGGGGGGGGGGAGCAGGGCGGTGGCCCGAACCGCCTGCCGGCCCGGAGGGCGGGGCCCGTCTGCCGGGCCGGGCCCTGTGCCACGCAGCAAGGAGAATCGGCAAGCATCCGCACAGGGTGGACTGCTGATATATATATATATATATATATATATATATATATACATGTATATGCATATATGAATATATGCATATTATAATAATAATAATAATAATAATAATAAATAATAATAATAATAATAATAATAATAATAATAATAATAATAATAATAATAATGATGATGATGATGATGATGATGATGATGATGATGATGATGATGATGATGATAACAATAATAATAATAATCATACTGATGATGACAATAATAATACAATGATAACAACAACAATAATAATACCATAATAGCAATAGCAATAACAATACGAATAACAATAATACTAATAATAGTAATAATAGTAATAGTAATAGTAATAGTAATAATAATAAGAATAATAATAATAATAAAGTCGTTTGCATGTTTAGCTACTGGCCTATCGCGCAGCACTGCAGTCAGTAGTGTGTCACATGTGCACCTGCGGCGGACTTCACGCCTTGGCCGTTTTTCAGTCACGAGCTGTCCTGAGGAGGCCCCGGAGGCTGGAAGCTGGACAGAGCCACTGTATATAAAATGACGCGAAGATCGGGACAACATCGGATCGGGATAACTCGAAATCTCTGAGAATCGGCGGGTTTGTAGGATGTATTGGGCGCCGCGGCCGCTCCAGAGCGTTCCGGAACGCTCTGAGAGCGTTCCGGAACGCTCCGGAGCGATTTGTCCCGATCCTAGCCCTGTTTTAACCTTATAGGCCCACCAAAGAATGTTCGAAGAACCTGGTGTGGTTTCGACTAGATATTGTGATCACACGTGCGGGCAGGACGGTCTTGCTGTGGTACATCAGGCTTACGCTCTAAGAATATTGTTTCTGCTCTTAGAACATTCTGGGGATCTGAGAACGTGTCGTGGTAGGTATGTAGGGATGCCGGGACGGTCGGTCCCTGCTCGACTTGGCACTCGGAGGGGTGGCCCGCGGTCCACGCCGCCGGCTGCCAGCGCCCCCAGGCGTTCATGAGCATGGCCCTCGACAGGGAGCTCATGCTCAACCGGCGCGACGTGGTGGCCGAGAAGAGGAGCCCGCTCATGGCCCCTCGGCTCCGTGGCGAGCCGTGGAGCTGGGATGCGCGCCCATCGACAGAAAGTCATCAGGAGCGCTAGCCTCAAGTATCTAGAATCTAGACGCCTGAGATCGGTCTGCTGCCGGAGCTGCAGCCAAACAAATATGTTGGCACTGTTTGATTTTCCTTGCGAGGCGGGCCCTGAGGGCAGCGGGTCCTGCGGTGTTTCGCCGTTCTCAGGCTCTCCGGGCCCTCCACGGGCCCCGGGACTGCCAGAAGACGCTTTCAGGACCAAGATCTCGTCCCCAGGGAAGGCCCAAGGACTCCCTCCTCCTCCTCCTCCTCCTCCTCCTCCTCCTGCTGCTGCTCCTCCTCCTCCTCCTCCTCCTCCTCCTCCTCCTCCTCCTCCTCCTCCTCCTTCTCCTCCTCCTCCTCCTCCTCCTCCTCCTCCTCCTCCCCCCCGTTTCCCTTAGGACTCGTCTCCCCCATGCTAAGCTCACTTGGCCGCCACGAACCGGATACAACAAAAAGGTACAGTCGGGGCCCTGAAGAAGGACCCCTTTTCGTTGGGGAGGGGCTCGGTGTTCCTTGATTGTTTTACAGTTTGCCCTGGGTTTGCCTGAGGTTTTCAATGGTAAATCGAAATTTAACTTATGGAAAAAAGGGGCCTCGTTCCTTATTTAGGGTTCCTTAGGTCAACGCCTCGACTGTATACAAATATGACTTCGCGGAGCTCCGCGCGGGTTTCTCGAATCGGCGCTGGAGGCCCCGGGCACGCGCCGCCCGGAAGGGGGGTCCAGCGCCGATCCGAGGGATCCGCGCAGACCTCCGAGAGATCATGCCTGCACAGTTTTTGTCCTTCCACGAAGCTCGGGTGTTGCTAGAAGTGCCCCTGGCCCAAGGTGCCCCCAGGATTTCCAAGGATGCCCCCGCGCCCTTCAGAGCACCCCTCACGAGGCCCAGGGGGCCCCAGGGGCTCCAGAATGGAACGAAAAGCTGGGGGCACCTTGAGCCAGGGGCACCTTTCGTAACCCCCGAGAAGCGAGCCCCGAGGAAAACGAATCGGAAGGTTTTCCGCCGTCTTGGGCCTCTTCGGGCTCTCCACAAGCCCCGGGACCGTCAGAGAGCGACATGGGAGGAAAGAGTGGTCCTGGGGGAAGGCCCCGTCGGACGGGACTAGGACGAGGATAGATCCGTCCCTGAGCGTTCCGGAAGGCTCTCGGAGAGTTCCCGAACGCTCTAAGAAGTCCGCAGCGCCCAAGACTTCCTCCAGAGCCGCCCGATCTCAGAGATTCTCGATGTCTCCTCACCCAACTGTATCCTCGCCTTATGATGTTCCAACCGACTTTAGCTTTGATCACCACAAATAATTTCGAGCATAGAAACAATACCGAAATTCGATGGTTTTCGCGTGTCCGGCCCTTGGAGACACTCGTCCGACACTTTTTCGACACGGTTTCGACATTCCTTCGACACTTTTCCGGGTGCTCGAAATCATTTTTGGGATGTGGTCTTCAAGTACGGTGGGAACAACATCGTCCTCGCCCTGGCTTCGTCTTACCCCGGATCCAGGGCGCGGTTCCCTCGGGACCCGCCTGCCTCGTGCCAGCCACGGGGCCGCTCTGCGGAGAGGTCCTCGCCAGCGGGGGGTCGAGGGGGTTGGCAGCTCCGCCTCGGCACAGGGCCAGCGCGGAAGCAGGACGAGGGTGGGTCCGCCCGCAGAAGCCAGCGGAAAGAGGGGTGCTGCCGGGCCAGATGGGAGAAGCTGCCTGGCGAAGTGGGGCAAGCTGCCAAGCGAGGTGGGAAGAGTTGCCAGGGGCGAAGTGGGAAAAGTTGCCAGGCGAAGCGGGAAATGTCGAAGTGGATCTCGCACTTGTCTGGCGTAGTCCCGAAGCCCCCCCCCCGGGATCAGAGGATTAGGGGGGGCGACCCTCGCTGCACAGCGCTCGCAGGGCAGGGCGTTATGCTTTTCTTTCTGCCCGCATTTTGTAGTGCAGGTTGTCCTCCGCCTCGCGCGTATCCGTGGGCTCCCACATCGATTACAAATACGATGGCGCCGCGATTGTGGTAGGCCAGCTAGCCTTTCAGGAAACCTCCCGACCCTGACGCAGGAGGGGGCAGTGCAACCAAGAAGAAGCTGGAGTTGCGCTCCCAAGAGGTGTCATCATGACTGCTTTGGGGGGCTCCAGAGCGGGCCACGACGCGATGGGAGGGAGGCAGTGCTCCTGAGGAGCGGGGGAGGAGGTGGAGGGGTAGCAGGAGTAAGGGAGGGAGAGGCAGGAGGAGAAGGAGAGGGAGTGCGAACAAGCAGGGGGGGTAGGAGTAGAAGCGGGAGTCAAACTAGACGGCTCGAACGAGGCGGAAGTTATTGCTCATTCTCATCTTCCCTGCCATAATCTTAGAACCAATGCCGTCGCAAGTGGACAGTGGTATTGGCGCGCCTAAGAGAACGAAACCCTCTCGCGCGCGCGTGCCCGTTTCCGATGATTCGGCGAAGGAATAGCAGGCGTTGCGCCCAAGCGGGGACGCTTTTTTTTCCGTTGGAGGAACCCCGGCATCTGCCATGAAAACGGATTCTGCGCGCAGTCCAGCTTCCCTTGCGGTGGGCGAACTAATGCGCCTCGCCCAGGCTGGCGCGCGCCACTTCCAGAAGGGAAGCGCGCGGTGCCCTGGGCGAGGGCGACACATCCCGCCCTCCCAGGAGCGGGCGGACCCGAGTTCCACGACTTGGTGAGCAGAGCGCGCGCGACGCGTCTGGGAAAAGATCCCGGGCGAGGGCGACACATCCCGCCCTCCCGGGAGCGGGCGGCCCCGAGTTCCACGGCTTGGCGAGCAGAGCGCGTGCGACGCGTCCGGGAGAAGATCTCGGCGCGGCGCTGTGGGGCGAGGGCAGCAGCCCGCCCTTTCTCGCGCGCGGGGCGCGCGCCGCGCCCCACCTCCTCCTCCTCCTCCTCGTCCTCCTCCCTCTCTCCTCCTCTCCTCCTCCCTTCCTCCTCCTCCCTCCCATCCTCCCTCCTCCTCCTCCTCCCTCCTCCTCCCTCCTCCTCCCTCCTCCTCCTCTTCCTCCTCTCCTCCTCTCCTCCTCCCTCCTCCTCCTCCTCCTCCTCCTCCTCCTCCTCCTCCTCCTCCTCCTCCTCCTCCTCCCTCTCCTCCTCCTCCTCCCTCTCCTTCTCCTCCTCCTCCTCCCGCCGCTCATGTTGCAACGCCAGCGAGCAAAGAAGTCCACGGCGAAAGGGAAACGCCGACGACGTGGTGCGGTGGGGGCTTTGGTGGAGGAGTGTGCCCAGGAGCCCTCAGACCCTGGGCCATCCATTCCTTCTCGGATGCGGGCGGCAGCGATGCCCATGGGTCAATCCTCGCTCGGAGTCCCACTGTTTTCCAGACCATGGACTCCTTATCCTCCAGTGCCCTCACCGTACTGTGTTGATTGGGAGTGGGGGCGTTCCCCCCCCCCACCCCGCGGCTCTGGCTGGCTAATCGGGCGGTGTGGTGGCAGAGTGGGAGCAAAGACCAGCAGAGGAGAGGGGATGCGTGGGAGTGGGGGGGAGACTAGGATTAAGTCGGGCCTGTCCTTCTACAGGAAGAAGATTAAAAACAAACAATCAAAAATAGTTTGGGAACGATGTTTCGACCAGTTGTTGACTATGTTTGGGCACTTTTTGAGTAGGTTTGATCTGTCGTCCAAAATCCGCCTGTGGGGGGACATGCCCGACCCAAGACTAGGAGCCACGCCAAGTCAGCCAGGGCGTTCGGGCCAGTGGGCCCTGCCCAGTCCCCCCCTCCCCCCCCATAAGCTTGGTATCGCTCGGACGTGTGCATTTTTCCCTCGGCGAGGACCATCGAGGAGCATCCTTGATCATTTGGCGAAAAAGCCACGCACGAAACCGAAACAAAAACACAGGGAATGGACGTCCGAGCGATGCCCAGTAAGTGGCACATCTCGACTTAGGAATTGGGATGCACTGACACTTGGCGAACGGAACGCGTGTGCGTGCGGTCCCGCTTCCGCCGAGGTGGCGGACGCACGTCTGCGCAGGCCGCGCAGGGGTGCGGGCGGAACTTCGGGGAATCCCGGCGCGGGGCTGCGGCGAGGGTATCACCTCGCCTCCGCTCGGGTGGCCACGCTGTCGAGGAGCGCGGCGGAGACGGAGCCCAAGCGCCGCGCCGAACGCAGCGCCGCCGCTTCCGCGCGCCAGCTGCGCGGCGCTCTTGGGCGAGGGCACCGCTCCACCCGCTCCGCGCGCTGCCGCTGCCGCCGCCGTGCGATCCGGCAAACGCGAGGCAGGCGCCTTCGCGTTTGCTCGAGGCGTGCGCGCCGCGCGCCCGCGCGAGCAGAGCAGGCGCCGCGCCCTGGGCGAGCCACGCCCGCTCGCGCGGAGGACCCGGTGTTGGCGGGCGCGAGAGGTGCGTGCTGCGCCAGGGCGGGAGCGCGCCACGCTCCGGCGAGCTCTGCGCGGCGGCGAGTCGAGGGCGACGCGTTCGTCCGCCTTCGCGGCAGGTGGTGGTCGTTGTTTTGTATGTATCGTTTTGCCGATCGGCGCGGGCGCCCAGACCCCCCTCCCCCCCCCTCCCCACCCCATGGAGCAGAGCTTGGCTGTCTGGGGCACTTGTTTCGGGCAGGTGGAGTCTCCCCTCACAGGACCCAGTGCTGCAAACAGTCGCACCAAGCAGAGGTCTGGAGCCAAACCCCCCCTTCCCCCCGCCGCTTCCGCCCAATGTTGAAACGCCTAATAACAAGATGCTCACAAGAGCGTGCAAGAAATGTGCGCCGCGCCCATGCTGGAGCTCACGTCCTGAGGGGAAAAAACGCGCGGCGCTAAGACGAGATCGACATGTCGCTGTTTCGCGCGGAGTGTGCGCCTGGTCCCACCGTCGACGCCTGAACGTTCATACTGACGGCAAAAACGTTAGAATTCCTATAAGCACGTAAGATGGATCCCCCTCCCGATCGGGCCCCTGGCCAGCTATAGGGCAGTTCGGGGGCACACACGAATAAAAGGTTTAACCAAATCGAGCGGGCCAGCAGGCCCCGCCCACTCCCGCCCTCTCATCCCAGAACAGTGGAGTAAACGTCGAAACAACCCAACAGTTCACCACTTGCACAGGGTTTGGCCATTTCGACGCGTGAGCTCTGAGGCTCAGCAAACTTGGCGTCGGACGCGCATGCCGAAGAGGAAGAGGTAGGACGGCCGCCGCACACCGAACGCTGGACCCTCGCCGCTCGCATGCGGCGTCCTCTGACGTCTCTCCTTCCCCTCGCCCGGCTGCCCGACGCGCAGTTTGGTTGCCTCTTTCCGCGTTGCATGTTGTAGTGTTTATGTTTGTGCGCAAGCTTGTTTCCACAGAAAGCGGCTAGCGCATCTGTCTCGCTTGGCACACGAGAGTCCGCACATATATTATCATATGCGGAGGGGGCGTGCGTTCAGGAATGCGTCCAAGACTTCATCTGTAGATGGAAGGGATATCGCAGTGTTGCTGTGTGATTGGCTTGTTAACAGAGCACAGGGTTCACCGTGCAAGTCTTTGTTCGTATTACTCGAGTGATCGCGCGCTCGCCGCGGTCGCGCCCCTCGCGCGCCAAATCCCACGCGCCACGCGGCTTCACTTCCGCCTGGCCGAGCGGGCACAAAGAATGCGCCGAGCCCAGGCGGCGGCGAACACGCCAGGAGCAGCCTGCGGGGCGAGAGCAGCACGTCGCCCCCCTCGCCTCGCGCGCGGCCACGCCCGGCCACGCTACGTGGAAGTGCAGCTGTAGGGAAAAAGTTGCCCAGCGCGACTGTGGACGAGAACATGTCAGAGCCCCGAATCATCAGGGGTAGCTCGGGTCAGGGTTAACTCGTGTTCGTTTTTCGGGAACCCGAACCCGAGTTATCCCGGACCCGAGTTACCCCGGATAACTCGGGCGTCCAAACATGTCGGTCTCTCGAGCCTCCGACGGGCTCGGCGGGGGGACTGTTCAGGCCGTGCCAGAGTGGGGACCAGCTGGTTCGTGCGCGGCCTTGCGGCGACGCCGACACGCCGTGCTCTCGCACGGCGCGCGCGACGCGTCGCAGTCCTGCTGCGCACATCGGCACTGCCGACGCGCAGCGTCTGCGCTGAGAAAAGCAGCTCCAGCGTTGCATTGTTGCCCCCGGGTGCAGTCAAGACGTTGAACGAAGGAGCACGTCGGGCTCCGGAGGGGCTCTGATTCGGGGGCCGTCCCTGTGGTCTTGGTCGGGGAATCGATTCGAAGCCGAGGCTCGCCTAGAAAGCCCCTTCGTTTCTGATTCCGAGTTCGTGATGGTATCGAAGACGCCTACGACGAATCCCCGCCGCCCCCTGCCTTGTGGAATCGCCCATGTGGCCGAACGTTGTGGCCAGAGCTCTGCCAAGCTATCCGACCATGTGTTCTCCCATCCACTGTGTTGACCCTTCGGGGAACACGCGGGGGAGAAAGAAGAAGCGGAGGAGAGGGAGAACAAATAGAGAGGAGGAGGAGGAGGAGGAGGAGGAGGAGGAGGAGGAGGAGGAGGAGGAGGAGGAGGAGGAGAGAGGAGGAGGAGGGAGGGGAGGCGGGGGAGGCGCAGGATGATGATGATGATGATGATGATGATGATGATGATGTGATGATGATGAGGAGGAGGAGGAGGAGGAGGAGGAGGAGGAGGAGGAGGAGGAGGAGGAGGAGGAGGAGGAGGAGGAGGAGGAAGAGGAGGACTCTTGGGGCCTCCTGGGAGCTTCTCGTGGGCTTCTCGGAGGCCTCTTGGAAGCCTCCTTGGACCTGTTCGAGGTCTTTTGGGGCTTTGGGGGGGCCTCTTTGGCCGTCTCAGGGCGTTCCTGGCACGTCTGACGCCGTCGGAAGCCGTCTTGAGGGCCTCTCTGGACTGACTTGGGGCCCTCTTGGTGCGCTTCAGGGCTGTCTTGGAGGCCACCATGGGCGTCTTGGAGGCCTCTTGGGCCCTATTGGGCCGTCGTCGAGGCCATCTTGGATCATCTTGGGCGAACCTGGAGACCATATTGGACCATCTTGGCCGTCAAGGGGGCCATCTGGGGGCCATCTTGAGCGAGAAAGCCGACGAGGCAGGCAGCCGGCGGCATGGGCCGAAGCCCCAAACCCAACGCCGTGGGATTGAGCACGCCAGGCCCCGTTGTGATAAATCAACAGGGGGCAGCGGATCGAATGACTTCCGGCCCATCTGCCACCGTGATTGGGTTGTGGGTCAGAGTTCTCAGGGATGCTTCCTGGGGTCTCTTCGGAGCGCTCTCGGGGGCCTCTTGGGGGCCATTTTGGGGCCTATTGGGAGCCTATTGGGGGCCTCTTGGAGGGAATATCGCAACCACATCGGGCCGTTCACGAACTGTGTCGGGCCGATTACAACCACTGATCAGAAACTGATCGCGACTTGTATAATCACGATTGACAAAAGGCACACATAAAAACACCAAATGTCAACCCCAAGCTCCAAGCATCAATCACCAAGCCCCAAACCCCAAACACCAAACACCAAACACCAAACACCAAATACCACACACCACGCACCAACACACCAAACACTACACACCAACACACCACACACCAGACACCAAACCCCAACTCCCAATCCCCCAAACACCAGGCAACACACACCAAGCACTAACACACCAAACTCACAACACCAAGCACCACACACCCACCAAACACCAGACCCCAAGCCCCAAACACCAAGCACCACACACCACACGCCAAGCACCACACAGCAAACAGAACACCAAACATCAAGCACCAAAAAACAATCATCAAACATCAAGCACCAGACATCAAATACCATACACCATAAACCATACACAAAGCCCCACACACCAACCCCCAACCCCCGAGCACGAAATCCCAAACCCCAAACACGAAGCCTCAAACCCCAAACCCCTGACCCCGAAAACGAAACCCCAATCCCCAAGCACGACACACCACACACCAAACCCTAACCACCAAACCCCAAACACCAACCACCAAACGCCACACACCAAGCACACACACACACACACCCAATAACAGAAACACCAAACAACACACATCAAACACCAACCACCACACACCAAACACCAGAACCCCAAGCCCCAAACACCAAACACCAAGCAACCATCACCAAACACAAAACACGAATCACCAAACACCAAAACCTAAACTTCAAACACCAATCATCAAACGCCAAACACCATACCTCAAACACCATACACCATACACCAAGCCTCAAACACGAAGCCTCTAACACAAAACCCCAGACCCCGAACACGAAACCCCAATGTCCAAACGCGAAACACCAGGCACCAAGCACCAGCACACCAAACACCAAACACCACATACCACACACCAAAACCCAAACCCCAAGCACCAAGCGCCAAACACCAACAACCACACACCAAGCACCACACCCCAAACGTCAAACACACATCACCAAACACCATACACCGAACACCAGGCACTAAACACCATACACCATACACCAAGCCCAATGCACTAACCCCCAAACCCCGACCACGAAATCTCAAACTCCAACCCCCAGACCCCAAACGCGAAACCTCAAACACCAAACACCGAACACCAAACACCAAGCACCAAACACCAAACCCCAAACTCCAAACACAAAACCCCAAACACTCAACACGATCCCCCCAAAACAAAAAAACTACCCCAGACCCCAAACGCCAAACACCATTCACCATTCACCAAGCACCGTATGCAAAACACCATGCACCAAACACCATTCACCAAACACCATGCACCAAACACCTTGCACCAAACACCGTCTCCTGTCTCCATATTCACCCTCGTCCCCCCCCCCCACCCACCCACCTCCATTTGTTTCCTCCCCCTCCTCCTTCCCCCCACCTCCTTGTTCTTCCTCCCCCTCCATGTTCTTCCCTCCTCATCCTGCGCAGTCGGGCCATCGATTTAGATGTGGGCGTTGATTGGCAGGAGGGCCACTCGCCCGTAGGCGGCAAGCGTAGGGGGCTGCTCAGGGCCAAGCATCGCGGCGGTTAGACCGACGCACCGCGCACGGGAAGGGCAAACATTGTTTCGTGAAGAAAAGGGCCCTACGTGCAAGCGTTGGCTGGAATATTGATGGCGCTTCGAGTACGCCTACCAGCCCATCCAGAGGCGATGCCCACGCGAGGAGCTTCGAGCACGGAAGTGGCGCCCCCCGTTGCTTCTTCATTGTTGCGTTTTTTGCCCCAGCTCGATGTTACGCAGGGCGCCTTGGGGCCCGAAACAGGCTTCAAGGGGCCGGATGACGAAACCAGCCTCCAGGGGCCAAGGGGACGTCATCGTCGTCGTCGTCATCCGTGGCCGTCGTCGTTCCTCATGCGTTCTTCGTCGCAGTCGCGTTGTCAGTCGTCAGTCGCAAGTTGTCCATCGTCGTCGTCGCGCTCTCTCTCTCTCTCTCACTCTCTCTCTCTCTCTCTCACGTGCGCGCCGCCGCCCAGGGGTAGTGGGGGGATACGGCGGCGGAGGAGGGGGGCGAGGTAGGGGGGACAAGGACAACGGGAGGAGGGGGAGGAGGAGGAGGAGGAGGAGGAGGAGGAGGAGGAGGAGGAGGAGGCGGAGGAGTAGGAGGAAGAGGAGGACGAGGAGGAGGAGGGTCACGGGGGGACACAGGGGGAGGAGGGAGAGGAGGAGGAGGAGGAGGAGGAGGAGGAGGAGGAGGAGGAGGATTGGGGTGCCGTTCGGGGGCTTCTGAGAAGCCTCTGAGCTTTTGAGCTTCCAGGGAGCCTCTGCGCTCCTGAACCGCTGAAGACCTTCTGAAGAGCCTCCGAGGAGTTTCTGAGGGGTCCTTGATGAGCTTCCGAGGATCCACTGAAGAGCCTCTGAATCGCCTCTGCGAGATTTCTGAAGATACGGCGCTGCAGAGCTTCTGTCGAGCTTCTAAAAAAATTGTTGAACGCCCTCCGACGGCCCTCGGAGATGCTTCTGGGGAGCTTCCGGATGCCTGACCAGCTTCCGAAGGGCCACTGAAGAGCCTAAACAGGTTGCGAAGTATAACCTGAAGAATCCTGTGGCATCCTGAGGGGCCCGGAGGAATCCGGCGGAACCATGTGGGCGCTTGGGGTATCGTAAAAGGTCGTGAGGCCTCGGGATTTTTGATGTCTTGACATACATTGCGGTGCAAGTCGTGCGGTTTGCAGTCGCAGAGGCCGAGGGTGATCGGGCGCATCGCAGACGCTTGTACCAGATTCCAGTGGGAGCCTTGCATGGACCGACTCAGTCCAGGAGCGCTCTTCAGGCCCTTCCATTAATTAAAACAAGCTCCTCCTCCTCCTCCTCCTCCTCCTCCTCCTCCTCCTCCTCCTCCTCCTCCTCCTCCTCCTCCCCCTCCTCCTCCTCCTCCGCAACTGGTTGTGGTCGGCCCCAAGTGGTCGACGATCGGCCCGAGGTGGATGCGATCGGTCCTGGTCGCGCCTCCTGGGGGCCTTTTGGGGGCCTCTCGGGGGGCCTCTTCGAGCCTCTGGGGGGCCTCTCGGGGCCTTTCTGGGGGCCCTTCCGGGCCGAGGGCTCGACATGTCCGTTCGGGTGCCCCCCGTGGGCCCCCTCTTGGAGCAGTTTTTTGGGGCATCTTGGGCCGTCTTGGGCTCTTGGGCCGTCTTAGGGGGCCCTCTCGGGCAATGCTGAGGACCTCTTTGGGGCCTCCTGGGCCGTTTTAGGGCGATCTTGGGGGCCTCTAGGGCCGTCTGGGAGCGTCGGGAAGCCGAAAAGGCGAGAACGCCGAAAACCTTCAAACCCAAACCCAATGGAACTCGGTGGTTTGGGCTAGGTTTCTTGGGGGCCTCTTAGGGCGTCATCGAGGCCTCTTTGGCCGTCTGGGGGCCATCTTGAGCGTCTTGGAGCGATCGTTCGGCGACCTGGGGCCCCCTTGGACAGTCTTCGGGGTTTCCTGGAGCCGTCTTGACCCGTCTTGGGATCGTTTTGGGCCCGAAAAAGTCATGCGACAAACCGCGGGGGAGCCCAGAGAACACGCGACAAGCCTTTCTGTAGATTTCAGAGTTTGGGGCCCAGGCCCGTAAGAAACTCTTCAAGACTGCGGCTTAAGGAATTTGGCAAGGGACCTGATGACACGCCCACTCCGTGCCCAGAGGCACGGTGGCGGATCATGATGGTTGTAGGGTGGGCTCTCCCGCTTTGGGCCTCCCCCCAGGGCGGAAGCGAAGTGAGTGACAGCGTTCAGAAATAAGCTGTTACGGTAGGAGCAGCAGGAAGAGCCATGGTAACTATTCGGCACAATTGAGTTAGTAGTCGTCCCGTCTATGTTCACCTCCATGCTGTAGCATGAGAAACTTGCGGCAACAAGGTTCAGGCGAGTTCGTGCCGACATTCCTCAAGCAGCGTCCTCACGCCGCACTTCCACTTCGCACCCGCACGGTATAAGCTCCCCTCGCGCACGGAGCGTCTCTTCATGGCCGCGCAAATCGGAAAGCCGTAGAGACAGGGCACGTGAATGCAACAGCGGGGGGAGCACGTGACGGCGGCGATCTGGTTCTACGCGTCGGGATAAGCTCGTAAAGTATGATACGAAGTGACAGGAGTTTGACATATAGTGGGGTTTGGGTGCTATGGCACCCGCCGGCCGTGTTGCGTGAGCCCCGTGCGATGCGAGCGACAGATTGATGCTGCGGTAGCCTGTCCAACGCAGGAATCACAGCGCATACCCACGTGTTTCACTGATGAGATCGAAGCGTCTGTGCGCTTGGATCGCAGCGTCTGTGGTGCGCGAGCTCACGCGCGAAGCGAACACAGGGTTCACCTCGTGTCGACCGTGCGCCTGCAGAGCGGCACACTGGGCAAGTGCGTTCCCATACAGACCATCATGAGGCATGAGGTTGCCTTTGTCCTTGCTTGTTCAATGTGGGGCCAGCATGATGACAACATGGAGTAACTTTCGTTGGCGGAATGGACGTCGCGTCTCATTCCAGCCACGCAACCAGAAACGTAGACAGCAAACGTCGACGTTGAAAGTGGTAGTGTTGACCCCGCGTTGCTTCGGCCATCTCTGGGCAATTCGAAACAAAACTTGGCCCAAAGACAAGTTTTGGTCTAGGGTGGCAAGGCAGGGAGCGGGCGTGTGGTTAAAGTGGAACGACAGGGCGGCGCGGTACAAGCAGAAGAGGGCCCATGTGGCCATTTCGGGTGCGTCGGCGTGCCCCGCCCCCCCGCATGGCTGGCGGCGGCACGATCCGAGCCAGTCCGCACCGACATTCCTCTAGCAGCGTCCTCCCGCCTCTGTTCTAACCCTGAAAGGTCTTTAGATAACCCCCCTGCAATAGGTGGAAAATAAATATATCGGGGGGGATCTTATTGACGGACTGGGCCCCGCCCAATAACGGAAAATAAATATTGCCCCCGCCGCGCGACGACGACGACGACGAAAACGACACCGACGACGACGACGACGACGACGACGACGACGACGACGTTACCCCGCGCCTGCCCTCGACGTGCCTCGCGGGCCCTGCGCCCTCCTCGCCTCCCCGCGGCCGCGCCCGAGGAGACGCAGGGCGCGCGAGGCCCGGCAGGACCCGCCCGCCTCCTGCGCCGGACCGCCCGGCGGCATCGCCAGAGCACTGTGAGCGGGTGCTGCTCGGAGGCGGCGATGGGGGCGAAAGGCCCGGGGGCGGGCATCACACCTTTTTTGTTTTTTTGTTTTTTATTATTTGTTTCTGGATCCGCGGGTCGAGAGCGAGCCTCTTCCGGTCGAAGCGAATCAGGAGGGGAAAAAACACACAGACACAATTAATCGTCGATCCCCAGGAAAATATAGGAAAATATGGGAAGTGGTGGGGAAGACAAAAACCCAGAAGATATGGAAAAATATGGGGGATATTTTTATTTGTGTGTATTTATTTGTGTGTCCCAGTTCCCCTTGAGCAAAGCGGGCCGCGCACAGCTTCAATTGACAGAGGGAGGGGGCGGGCATCACACGCGTTCGCCGGGGAGCGTCGCCGAGGGCATGGAGCGCCGGCGCCCCTGGGCGCACGGATGGCTCTCCCCCGGGCTAATTGTGCGCCCCCCTTCGTCGCCCCCGAGCTTCGGGGGCTGGAGGCGGGCTGCCCCGTCGGCGGGCGTCAGCTACTCCAGATCTCGTAATAAAAGGGAGGGGGTCTGGACCCTCCAAGACAAGCCATTTCAGACCCCCCCCCGTGGGAGAACCCTCCAAAACATCGTCCCCAGACCCCCCCAGGCCCTCCAAGAAAGCCTGGAAGAGACCCCCCCCGAAATGAGACCCCCGTTTCTTTATTACGAAATCTGGAGTATCTTCGGGGGTGGACAGACCTCCTACCCTGACACGTCGATGCAGGAATGGGCCGTTTTCGGCTCGCGAGAGGGCGTCGCGGCCGCCATTTCTGCGGGTCCGGGGCCGTCGGTTTCGGCCCCAGGCCGTTTTCACTAAGGGGAGGTCTACTAGAAGGAGGTCTGTCCACCGCCGATAGCTGCCGCACCGGTGCCGGCCCAGGCTTGTCTCCCAGGGCCAGGATCGGCCCAGCGAGGATCGGTGAGGTGGGCAGCTTGAAGTCTTCCGCTCCCGCAGGCCGTCTGGGTGATCGCGAGAGCAGAAGCGGTTCGAATGTGAGGGGCGGATGAGGAGAGTTCGATGAGGTGGACACCATGGGGAAGTCTCCGTGAAGCCGATGGGAACGGAGAGCTCAGGGGAAGGAATTGTGCATAGAAGAGACGGGAGACATGTCGGGGAAGAGAGAGAGGGAGGGAGGGAGAGAGGGAGAGAGGGAGAGAGGGAGAAAGAGAGCAACACATATGATCCAGAACAAAACAATTGAACCAGATACACCGTGGGAGGCATGGAGGCCAAGGGGATTCGGAGGATAATAGATGCTGTCATCGGTCACCGTCCCGCACAGACTCGGCTTGCCCATGTGTCTGCTTCAAGGACTGCGGAACGGCAATCGTGCTGCTCTTTTGTCGTCACGG
>CAUYUJ010004869.1:501629-521629 GCA_963575745.1 Prorocentrum cordatum
TCTCCGTGCTGAGCTCCGTGTCGACACGCTGCGGGTTGCGTGCTGCGCACTGGGGCAGCTGAGGTCCTGGCCGGTCTCAAGGCACCGTCTCCAGCGGCGCCCTGGGTTGCGAAGGCGGCCTGGGGCCACCGAGGGGGCTCGTCGAGGCCAGCCTGGGCTGCTTCCCGGGGCTGCCGATGCGCAGCCCCAGGCCTTGCCATGAAGAGGGCCGCCGCGGTGCAGGCAGACGTCTGCCAGATCACCCTGCGCCTCGCCGCGAAGCTGCCCCGCTGGAGCCCGGCCACGAAGGCCTTCCTGCTGCCCGTAGGGCTGCTCCTCGCCCTGCACTGCCTGCTCTTCGCGGTCAGCCACGACGCGCACCCCTACTGCAGGCTGGTCCGCGAGCTCCGGATGTCCTTCGGCTTTGCGGCGATCGTCCTCCACGTGCTTCCCTTCCTGGCCCTCGCCCTGCGAAGCAAGCTGCAGTCCCTGGGCCTCGCCGGGGCCTACGTGCCTGAGGGGACGATCGTCGGGACTGGAGCGGCCGGGCCGGCCGCATCGCGGCCTGCACCCGGGACGGCCGCGTCGGGGCCTGCGGCCGCGACGGCGGCCTCGCGGCCTGCACCTGGGGCGACTGCCGAGGGCAACGACGTGGAGGAGGGCAACGACGTGGAGGGCGACGACGTGGAGGAGCCGGAGATAGAGGAGGACCCCGCCCGCGGCGCAGACGTGCTGGCGGTGAAGCTCGTGCTGGACAAGCTCGAGCGCCCAGCGGACACGGCGCCCGAAGGTCTGGCGGCGGCCGCCTCGCACGCCTCGCTGGCTGGCGCCTCGCCAGCGCACGCCTTGCCGGCACACGCCTCGCCAGCGCAGGCGTCTCCGCAGGCTGCGCCGCCCAAGGTCGGAGAGCAGGTGCAGGTGAGGCGAAACGGCGAGTGGCTGGAGGGCTCGATCACGCAGATCGAGAACCGCCGGGGAAACTCGGCCGCGCGGCTGCGCATCCAGCACCGGGTGCCGGGGAAGTCGGGCTCGTGCATCAAGTGGATGGACGCGGATGCTGACGATCTCCGACGGGGCTCCGGCGCCGCGGCCGCCGCCCCGTCGCCGCACGGGGAGGCACCGGAGCCTGGGCGCTGTGCACCCGAAGCGTCGCCTCCTCCTCGGACGATCGGCGCCGGGCAGACGGAAGCGTCGCTGTCGCCGAGGCCTGCGCCCAGCAGAGGTGACTCCCCGCCCCAGCCCAGCACAGGGGAACGAGCAAGGGCATGAACAGGAAATCTCGGAGGCACGGGCGGAGTTCTCGCATCGGCGCTGGAGCCCCCTCCCTGGCGCGCGGAGCGCGCCAGGGGCGGCGCCGGAGGCGCCGCCAGGGGGGGAGGAGGAGGAGGGAGGAGGAGGAGGAGGAGGAAGTATAGAGAAGGAGGGAGGAGGATGAGGAGGAGAGGAGGGAGGAGGGAGGGGAAATAAGACGAGAAGAGAGGAAGGAAGCCGAGGAGAACTCAGCCGATCCGAGGAGTGGAGAGAGGAGGAGGAGGAGGAGGAGGAGGAGGAGGAGGAGGAGGAAGAAGAGGAGGAGGGAGGAGGGAGGAGGGAGGAGGGAAGAGGGAGGAGGAAGCAGAAGCGTACTTTTCTGCAGCCGATCCGAGAACTCCGCGCGGACCTCCGAGTTGTTGTGTCCGTGTCATTGCTCGTTCCCCTGCAGCATTCAGGTCGCTTCCCCCTGGCGGGGCAGGGGCGCCGAGGGCGGCGCGCCTCCGCAGCGCACCACGCCGAGGGCAGGCCTGGGCGCCCTGGCGCTGGAGCCCCCCCGGCCAACAAGCAGCGACGCGGAGGGCGGCGCGCCGCCCCCGCCGCTGACCACGCTGAGCACCGTGGGGGCGCTGGAGGCATCCGAGCCGGACCTTACCAGTTCGAAGCCTATCCTTATCCCTATATGTTCGACAGCGCCTTACCTCGATGCCGACCTTGGGGAGGCCCCCCCCCTGTTGCTCGGGGCCCATCCCCAAGGTCGGCATCGCTGGTGGCTTGCCCATCTCGGGGGTAGGGATCCGTTCGAGGCTGGGCAGGACCGTGCGGGCGCGGCCCCGCTGGGCTCGCCGAGCGCGGGGGGGGCGCGGGAGCTCGCCCCGCGGGACCGCGAGGGGCCGGCGCGGGCCTCGGCGGGCGGGGCCGGGTCTCGGAGCTGAGGGCGCGAGGGGGTCACCGCGCTCTGCGCCGCTGTTCGAGCAGGGGATCGCCTGCAGAGTCTCGGGCCGGGCGAAAGGGAGGGATTGGGAAAGGGGGGGTTGCGAAAGTTGCTGCACGCAGCTGGTTTCGGCCTCACCGAGGGGCCCATTCCTCGATACATAGCCGCCTCTGGCGCCGGGAAAATCAGCTACGTGAGCTGATTTCCCCCCCCCGCCCCCTTTGCTATCCCCCCCTTTCGCCCGACCCGAGAATCGGCCTGCGCCCGAAACTCGCTTAGTTCGTCGATAGTCCAGGAAGAGAGTGCTAGGTTTTTTTTGCAGAGTCGACGGAGAAATCCATGGTGGGGTGAATCACTTCGGTAGTCGATCCCCTACTCGAGCTTTGCAGGCCGGAGGGCCTCCCTGCTGCCCGAGGGCGCCGCGCGACGGCGCGAGGAGGATCGCGCTCCGCGCCGCGCCAGCGGCGGAGTCAGGGCACCTGGGTTCCGGAGGTGGTGGGAGCGCTGGGATCTCGCTGACCAGATCCCGTCACTCACCCCCTGCATGGCTTCGGGATGCCCAGAGCATTGCTCTAGGCTTCCTAGATGGGATCGGAGTAGATGGGGTCAGAGGATCGCGCCGTATCGCCGATGCATCGGCGATGCGGCTTGACGTGGAGCCCGACGTTCCCCACGCCCGCTGCGCCGATGCACCGCCGACGTCGCGGACGCTTGGCCAATGCATCGCCGATGCATCGGCGATGCACTGGCGATGCTGATGCGGCGCGATCCTTCGACCTCATATACTCGGTCCCCATCTAAGAGGCGTCTGTAACTGCCGCCTGAGCCATCCCCCCTCAGCAGCGCGGAGGGTGATGGGCCGAGGAACGTTTTGCCAGGGCCGTCCCGAATCGCTCGGAGGAGGGACGGGAGGGATTTGAGTGGAAATGCTTCGGGGGCCCTCTCCTCTTCACTGGTCGAGGAGGTGGTCGTCGTCCTCCTCCTCCTCCTCCTCCTCCTCCTTCCGTAGCCATTTTGGCTCAAGCCATTTTGGCTCAAGTAATCCATGTCCCGAGGCAGCTGGCCAGGTCAGCTTCGGGGGGCTCTCAGCGGCGGCCCGACACCACTGGCTGCTGGAGCTCCCCCTTCTGGGCCAGTGCCCCACACCTTTGCCAATACGAATCCTTCTCCGCAGATACGACTTTGTTTTTCCGCATGGCTTCTGATGTCTCTGGCAGCTCTTCTGAAGGTCGAGGGGATCGCGATGAGCACAGCCGCAGTGGGGGCGAGGAGCGCCCGCGCCGCCGCGCTCGGCGCAAAGCCTGGGCTGATGCTGGCAGAGGCTCCACTGCTCGACCCGCCCAGCCCCCCCCACGTGCTCCTGCCCATCGTGAGCGCAGTGAACGTGATCGTCAGCGGCGCGGCGACGGACCTTGCAGCCTGGCAGCCCCACCGCAGTGGGCTGGTGCGGGCAGCAGCACTGGCGCTGCGGCGTCAGCCAGCGCGGCAGCAGCGGCCCCCCCTGCCCCAGATGCCCTCCAGGCATGCGATCCCTGGCGGGGTGCAGCGGCTGCGGTGCCACAGTTCTCCACTCAGGAGCTACGCGACATCGAGCGTGACTTCCAGGTGCTGGAGACGCAGGAGGACACGGCCACACCAGCTGGCGGCACGGCCACGCCCTGCGCACCTGGCGCCGGAGCGTGCGGGACGCCCAGCACCGTCCAAGACAGCCTCCTGGAGCTGGTCCAAGCCCGCATGGACTCCACGGTCAGCCAGCTCAACACCATATGCACGCAGTCCCTGGCCACCGCCCACAAGGAGCTGGTGGGCGCAATGGCTGGCTACATCGACCCCGTGCTCAAGAATGTGGCCCACCAATCGAACGAAATCCACCAGCTCAAGCGACGCCAGACCGACTTGGAACAGAGCAACGTTGTCCTCCGCAAGCAGATCGGCGAGATCCGCGAACAGCTGGCGATGGCGGAGAAGGCCCTCCCAGCGACCGACCTGGCTAAGCTGGCCGAGTATGACCGCGAAGCTGACCCACTTCTCTTCTCGGCCAACTGCGGCTCAATGGTGGCCAGGAGCGCGGTCATGGCTAGCCTCTCAGAATGGTTCGGTGCCTCCACAGTGGCACCTGAATATCTGGAGCTCGTCGGTGGTGCGGAGGTCCCGTCCAAACGTTTCTTCCTGCGCGTTCGGGGTGATGCTGGCGTCGGCGGAGCCCGTGCCCTTGCGCTGGCTCGCGCGCTACGGCTCCCTGGAGGCAGCTGGAGATCCTTCCAAGTCAAGACACCTGATGGGCGCCTGGTACCACTACACGTGGGAGCCGACAAAGCTCCTCGCCAGATTCGCCGAGAAATGCACACCAGGAGGCTCCTCTCCTTGCTGCAGCAGTCCTTCGCCACGGATCATCGCGACTGGACGGCCATCCGCCCGAAGGGCATCATCAGCGTCAATGCAGTACCCATCATCGAGGTGGTCCCCCAAGGCTTCCACGAGCCCTCGCGGATCTACTGGCACCCTGAGACCAGACGCTACATCAATGACGACGAGCGGCAGAGGATCATCGACCAGTTCTGTGAGGCCACCACATTCAACACGGAGGTGGACACCTCCACCTGGTCCTGCTCCTAGCCCACGCTGGACGCCCTGGGTGATGGCTGCTCCCCAGGGCCAAGGCCCCAGCGCAGCACAGGCGCTCCGCATCGCATCGTGGAATGCCCAAGGACTCCTTTGCCAACGCGCACATCGCCGCAATAACAAGATGCAGCGACTCTGCAAGCTCCTCCAGATGCGCATGCTGATTGTCGTCCAGGAGGCGCACGGGTCCGAGATCAAGTTGCAGACGCTGGTGAACCAAACTCCACACCACTACCGAGCCATCATGTCGGCGGGCGACTCCCCTGGGGCTGGCGGCCTCGCCTTCCTGATCCCGTGGTTCTCCGAGGCGGAGCTTGCGACGATGGACCCACAGATGCTCCCTTCCCTCTCCTTGGACCCTGTGATTGATGGTCGCGTCGCGGTCCTCACTATCAGCAATTCGACTAACAACGAGCACATCAAAATCATGAACGTCCACAACCACGAGCTGCCCACGGCCAAACTACCTCTCGTGCGCCGTCGCTGGCTTGACGGAGCTGCATGGGCTCAAAGTGACGAACGACACCGCATTTTCATCGCAATTGGGGACTTCAATATCGCTGACATTGAATCGGTGCAACTCTCTTCTCCGAGCGCGGCTTCGGCTTCGGCGCCTACACGGGGCACTGGGCGACGGAGAGCGTCTGCTACTTCTTCCTCTTCCTCGTCCTCTACTTCGCCCTCCTCCTCCTCGGAATCTGCTGCGGAGATGGCTCTGGGAGACTACCGACGAGCTGGTGGCAACAGCCGATCGGTCTGGCACCGCGGCAATCAGGCGCAGAGCTTCTGGCGCAACCTCTTCCAACGGGACATGGTGGAGGTGGTGAGCGAGCTACCCACCCACTACTCCAAGCGCCACCAGTCATGCACGTTCATTGGCAGGGCCTTCATCTCCTTGAAATCGCACTTCCTCCTGGACACCTCCATCGCCTTCGAGATCTGGCAGGAGGCGACCTCACTGGCGGACTGGGGTCTCAGCGACCACGCCATCATTCAGCTGCGGATCCAGCCACGCGCCGCGGCTGCTCCCGACGATCGTGCGATCCCCCAGAGCGTCTTCCACTCGCCGCGGTTCGCCAAGCATGTCACTAACCTGCTCAACCATTCCGACTTCACGAACCTAGCGGAGGAGAATCGCTGGGCCGAGGTGAAGCTGCAGATGATTGAAGCTGCTCGCATCACCCGCAATGAGCTCCAGGCCCTCCCTCTTGGCGATGGCCACGCTGAAGCCCTCGAAGGCCGCAGAATTTCGACACGGGCGATTGCGAGAGCCATATGGAGGCAGGACCTGCACCTCGCGCACAAGCTGATCCACTCCACTGCCATGGGCCGCCTGCGCCTCACCATCGACGGAGACAACCGCATCCTGCTGGTCAATCCCCCCGCATTTGAACGAGAGTGCATGGACCTTCATCTCGCCTGGCACGAACGCCAGCAAGCTGCAGCGGCCGCCCGACTTCGTGAACACGCACAGCTGCAGCTCGACGCGGGCGACCCCACCATCCAGCAGTTGCGGAAGATACAACGTGCTGCTCAACGGCGAGCCCTTCTTTGGATTCCTTACCGTCGTCGGCTGGTGCTCAAGGGTCTTCGCATGGATGGTGAGGGACACCAGGCGGGCATCGAGCGTCACCCGACCATGATCATGGATGGCTTGCGTCAGCACTGGCAGCCTGCCTTCACAGATCACCCTGTCGACATCAATGCGGTCGACGATTACCTCCGCACTCATCTCCCTGAGTTTGACAGCCCAGCTCTGGAGGTTCCTTCCCCAGCTGTTCTTCGAGCTGCGCTACTTCATGCCAAGCCCACTGCCCCTGGGCCTGACCGACTTCCTGCGGCTGCCTGGCTGGCGGACCCACGGCTGGTGGACATCCTCTACGACATGATGATTGGCCTGTACCAGGGCAGGGGCGCGCCGCATGGCTTCAACTTCGCTGACATGGTCTTCATTCCCAAGGGTGACGAGCCCTCGGACTCCGTGGAGGTGGTCCGCCACGCGTCGAAGCTTCGACCTCTGAGCCTCAAGAACTGCGATGCCAAGGCAGCGGCTAGTGCAGCGAATCATGCGCTCGCCCCTCTCGCGGCCGCACGAGTGCGTGAAAGCCAGCAGGGCTTCGTGCGCGGACGGAACTTCCTGTCTCACGTCGTCCGTCAGGATGCGGTCGCTCGTGCTGCCAGCCACCACCCTGAGCTGTCCCCCCTCTTCGTCTCCTTTGACCTCCGTGCTGCGTTTCCCTCCCTTTCCCAACCCTTCCTCTGGCGAGTGCTCGAGCGTCACCGCATCCCGAAGGGCTTTCTTAATGTAATCTGTGCCTTGTACTCTGGGGCTCTCGCCCACTCCCGATGTGGAGCATCCCGCCGCCCACTCTTCCTGGTGTCGTCTGGCGTGGCCCAGGGCTGCCCCCTCTCAGGCACGATTTGGGCCCTGTCCATGGACCCCTTCGCCCGCCACATCCAGTCTCAGCTAATGTCGCCCGCAGCACTGGCCCTCTGCCCGAACCCCGAGCGTTGGTGCCCACGGCTAGAGCCTGAGTGCGGTGTGACGGCGGATGACGTTGGTGTCACTCTCCCCTCGATCCGACTTCTCCCCCTGCTCGTCCCACCCTTCACCGCCGCCCGCACGCTGGCGAACCTCGAGCTCCAGCCGGAGAAATGCTGCGCCGTTCCACTGGCTGAAGAATGCACGCCCTGCGTTGCCGCACGAGTGAGCGCGAATATAACTGCCCTGGCCCCCGAGTGGGCTTCCTTTCATGTCCGCGGCTGCACCCCGTTCTTGGGATTCGCTTTTGGACCAGGGGCGTCTCTTGCGGATCAGTGGACCGACCCAATTCGCAAGTGGCGGCGACGCACAGCTGAAGTCGCACTTAGTAGGACACCAGCAGAGGCCAGCTGCCGAGTATATAACTTCGGCATCCTCTCAGTCCTGAGCTACGTCTGTCAGCTCTACCCCCCTCCTCTCGACCTCCTTCGCTCCGAGCGTCACGTCCTCCACCGCCTCCTCCGCCTCCCCCCGAATGCCTTCGGCCTGGGGGAGCTCCTGGGCCTTGGCTCCTGGCTTCGCTCCTCGGTCCCCAGGTCCGTGCGGGTTCTGGCCGGGGCCTCCGCCTGGCGGACCGCAGCGTCCACCCTTCCCAGGGATGGCCCAAGGGGCTGGAGCCAGGCTTTGGCGATCCTGCGAGCCCAGGCCGAGATGCACGGACCGCTCCAAGCTCTAGGCTCCCGAGGGCTCTCGAGCGCTGTGTGGCGTCGCTCGCTCTCAATCGTTGAATTCTTCGAGGAAATGCTGCACGGCGGTCCTACAGGAATTGCCCGTGCCGCCTGGCATCGAGCGGAGGCTGCCGCTCGCCATGAAATAGCGGATGCCTCGGCCGCCGCCCGACGACCGAGGCCCCAACGTGCCCTCTCCCTGAGCCTCCATGCGTCCCTCTACCCTGACTCCTTTCCCTCGCTTCTCGCCCGTCGCATCTCCTCGTGGCTTCCTCTTGCTCCTCCTCTTCCCATTGCTGACCTCACCTGCCGCTGGGAGGAGCTCCGACGAGTCCTCACTCGGAGCCCCCCTGCCTGGGCATGGGCCCATATCAAAACGCTGGCGGGGGCCTGGACTACAGCCGCCCGAGTCCCCTGCGAGCCGCCTCGCCATTGCATCCTTGGCTGTCCTGACGCTTCTGATGACTTTGCCCACTACATCTCCTGCCCTCGCCTCCTGCACCTCCTCGCCGTCCCTCGGGGCTTCCTCCCCTCCTGTCCCCTCACCCGCCTTGGGCTTGGGCCCTCGCCTGACGCTGAAGTCGAATACCCGCGTGCGCGTTGCCACCGTGTGGTCGTCCTCAGCTTCCATATCTATCACAAGCTGAAGGCGGACCTGGCCTCCCACCCAACGAGGTCGGCGTCGCCCACTTACCATTACGAAATACGAGCTGCCGCTCTCGCCGCAATGCGTCGATAGAGCCCGCAGCAGTAGCTGAGTCACCGTCACTCAAGCTACGTGCGCTCCTCCTCCTCCTCCTCCTCCTCCTCCTCCTCCTCCTCCTCCTCCCCTCCTCCTCCTCCTCCTCCCTCCTCTCCCTCCTCCTCCTCCTCCTCCTCCCTCCTCCTCCTCCTCCTCCCTCCTCTCCTCCTCCTCCTCCTCCTCCTCCTCCTTCTCTCTCCTCCTCCTCTCCTCCTCCTCCTCCTCCTCCCTCCTCCTCCTCCTCCTCCTCCTCCTCCTCCTCCTCCTCCTCCTCCTCCTCCTCCTCCAGGCGGCCGGATCGGACAGGACAGGGACGAGGACGAGTCCATTTCAGAGCGCCACGGAGCGCTCTCAGGGCGTCCTGGGAACGCCTTGGGAAGGCCGCGGCACCCGAGACATCCTCCCCAGACCCCCGACGTCATGTCTTCATAACGTCGACTCTGGAGGTCTCGACCCGTTCCCCTGGACCGGTTTTTCATCCTGAAATGTTTTTTGACGGCCCCGAGGGCCGGAAAGTGCCTCTAGAGGCCGAGAATACGGAACACCGTCCCGTTATGATTGTTTTCATTGCCCGAGGGGGTTGGGGTCCAGAGTTGCCGGATCTCAGAGATCCTCGATTTTTCCTCACCCGATGTGATCCTCGTCCTACCAGAGGTGGTGGAGGTGCTTGGAGGTCGCCGCACGCGGTCGATGGGCTCCCTCGGCTCCTCGAGGCGGAGAGGGAAGCGGGCCTCCTCCTCCTCCTCCTCCTCCTCCTCCTCCTCCTCCTCCTCCTCCTCCTCATCATCATCATCATCATCATCATCATCATCAGCATCATCATCGTCCTCGGGATGGGGCAGAAGGTGGTGGGGGGGAGGAGAGACCTCAGGGTCCTCCAGTCGGCGGCGAGCAAGAGGTGGAGGCGAGAAGGAGAAGGCCTTCTGGGGTGGCGGCGGGGCTCCTCAGAAGCCCTCCGGCCTGCCTGGGGAGTGCCCTGTGCCTGCGGGGGGGGGTCTCAGAGAGCTGCCCCGCATGCAGGAGGACTTCTGAGGTGGCGGCGGGGCTCCTCGGAAGCCCTCCGGCCTTCCTGGGGAGTGCTCTGTGCCTGCGGGGGGGGGGGGGCTCAGAGAGCTGCCCCGCCGAATGCCGGAGGACGTCCGAGCCTCTGGAGGAGGCCCGCCCCTTCTCCTTATCCCCCCCCGGGGCTCGCCGCCGATCCAGGCAGCCACGAACCATGGGGGAAGGCTCCTCCTCCTCCTCCTCCTCCTCCTCCTCCTCCTCCTCCTCCTCCTCATCATCATCATCATCATCATCATCATCATCATCATCATCATCATCATCATCATCATCATCCTCGCCCCATTTCCTCCTGTCCCTCCTCCTCCTCCTCCACCTCCTCCTCCTCCTCCTCCGCCTCCTCCTCCTTATCCTCTTCGAGGAGCGCCGTGTCCGTGTCGGAGGTTGCCAGGGGCGATCCTGGCCCAGAGATGCGCCCAGAGTCTCCGCGCGCCATGGAGGAACCCCTGGGGCCCTCGGGGCCTCGCGAGGGGTGCTTGGGACATCATCTGGGCCACCCCGGAGAAGCAGGGGCCGCCTTGGGCCAGGGCCACCTCTGGCAACGCCCGAGTGCGTGTGTGCGTGCGTGTGTGCGTGTGTGCGTGTGTGCGTGTGTGCGTGTGCGCGTGTGTGCGTGTGTGCGTGTGTGCGTGTGTGCGTGTGTGCGTGCGCGTGCGTGTGTGCGTGTGCGTGTGCGTGTGCGTGTGCGTGTGCGTGTGCGTGTGTGTGTGTGTGGGGGGGGGAGGGGGAGTTGAGATTATTATGTCTAGGACCTGTTAGGCATGTTGTCTCATACGCTAGAAGCAGTACCGTACTGTAACGTACTGGCTCAAGTCAAAGCAGTAAAATATTATCATCTTTATTGCCATTAGTTCATATAGCTTTCGCTTAAAGAACTTAATATTTCCAGTTCAGGATTTTCATCAGAATCTGGAGTTTGGTAGCGGAGCCAGTCGGCTCCCTGCCTTCTGGCTCTCTCTCTGCCGCAGGACATACAGTTACGGCACCGACGACACCTACGAGATTATCATCACCTGGTGTAGTCTGATATTTGGGCTGTTTCAGTATATCAAGATATACATTACCAGACACAGAGTTGGATCAAACACGGTTTATTTATCTGAAGTTCGGTTGGAAAGATGTTGGCCTCTCCACAGACTACTCCACTCTCCCTCAAGCAGTATTCTAAGGACATACCGCCAGGCTGGCGGCCACGGGCATATCCAATTCGTGAGTATCGAGAAGCGCTGGAGATATGGAGTCGACTCACACGGTTGGAACAGGACCAGCTTGGCGCAGCGGTCATGAGCAGACTGGAAGGCCCGGCACTACGAGCAGCTCAAGACCTACGCGTGACGCGACTTGATCAAGCAGGCAACGTTGTGAACTACCGTGGCATCGAGGCGGTCAGTTTACCAAGAGTTGCAGCAATCTTAGACGGCCAAGGCAACGAACTCGCCCCACTACAGCACAGTGGAATCAAGATTCTGAATGACAGATTGTTTGAGATGTATGGACTGGACGATCAAGATCTGGCCTGGACCTCACTGGATAGATTCTTCACTTTACGTCAGGGATCCAGTCAGGACTTCATCTCATATCTCTTCGAGTGGGATCACTTATACGAAGAAGCTGAACAATATGGAGGATTACAAATGGGCGAGTCAGCTAAGGCGTGGCTTTTCTGGTCACGGACGACATTCGCTGACAAGACTCTCGCGGATCTACGCTTAAAGGTCAATGGAGATCTCAACAGATGGCGCGAGATGGTTCAATTGCAGTTGAAGGTAAGCAAGAACGAGATGGCAGCCAATGAACAGCACGTTGGATATAAGAACTACTGGGAAGATTCAGACTCCTGGACGAGAGAGTATGAATACGACTACGACAACTACTACGAGGATGATGAGGAGTACTACGACGAGTGGTACGACGAAGAGTATGATGACGATCAAGATTGGTATGACGACAATGGAGATCAAGACGGATACGGAGGCGCAGCAGCAGGTGGCACCTCATCATCTCTTCCATCCCCATCAACACCGGACGAGGACTACTGGCAGCATGTACGCGGAAAAGGGTCATACGGCAAAGGAAAAGGCAAGGACGACAAAACCGGCAACGGCAAGAACGGCAAGAAAGGAGGCAAGAAACGACAAGGAGATCAGTGTACGCTATGTGGATCAAGATGGCACAATTCTGACACCTGCCCTCTCAAGGATGATCAGAAAGAGGACAACGCGTATCAGACTGACGAGCAGTATGATGAGGAGTACTACGGACAAGGAAAAGGCTATCGCAAAGGAAATCGCAAAGGTAAAAGACGTGGCAACGGCAAAGGATACGATCGAGATCGGCACCGAGGCTATCAAGACAATCGAGGATCTCACGACCATCATCGACGCGATGTTCCACGTTTCGGCAGAAGCGACTTCCAGCAGCGACAGCAAAAAGGCAAAGGACGTGGCAAGAAAGGATACCGATCAAAAGGAAAAGGCTACGACCAACGACGACAGTTCTATCAAGACACTGATCGCGAAGATGACGCATATGGAAGCTACACGACCTTGCCGGCCATCCATGAACAAGAAGAACCAGACGAACAGGCAGCAGTACCAAATGAGACATCCACGTACGACAAGAACATCATGACACGGACCCCTTTATCTTCAGGAGCGTGCCAGTTCGTACCTACCTCGACGGCGGCAGAGAGAACACCGACGCGGAAAGGATCAGCATACGACGACATATTCGGCACCGGAGAGAGAACCACAGTTGGACAGGGACAACCACGGCATCCACCTGGGTTAGGCCCAGCAGCTACGACGACTGGCGCGACGAGCTCAAGCTTTTCGGCATCATCAAGCGCAGTTTCGGTTTCTGCGTCTACTCATACCTGCTACAGATGTTTCTCAGCGGCGATTGCGAAGTGCGGCACGTGTTCCCGTTCGTTTTGTATATGTCACGGATTCAAAGGACACTTGATGGTGATGTGCTCTTCCTGTCTGGATATCTCAGCCGCCCGGCAGCAACAACAGCATCAATCACAGCAAGACGCACAGTCACCAGGGACCGCTTCTCAGCAGCAGACCACACCGAGCTCTGATGACACGTCATCAAGTTGGATGTTGATACCTAGACCGGACGAATCGCAGATTCAGGACGAGCCAGAGGAGTTTGCAGCATTGCCAGCCTCTGGCAACCCGTTCAAGAACTTGGCGGTCATCAACGAAGTCAACGTCATCGGCCTCATCGTAGACCCTGGAGCAGCTCGTGGTCTTATCGGAAGTGCTACTCTTCGAGAGATTTTCGACAAGCTACTACGACCTCGCGGCCTGATGAAGCACGTGATGTGGTATCGTTCAAAGAACGAGTTCACGGGCATCTCATCTCAGCCCCAGCACAGCATCGGTATATGTGTATTTCCTATTGGTCTGGTTGGAGTGAAGCATGCTTACTTTTCTTGCGATGTCATCACAGGTCAGTCCGCGAACTGTCCTGGACTTATTCCGCTACAGACTCTGCTACGACTCGGCAGCATCATATCGTGCGGACACTTCCAGAATCAAGACGGACTTCTGGGACTGAGACTCGGCAATGGCGAGATGTGCTCACAGAGGATTCTCTTGACGGACTCATCGCACTACTTACTTCCGATCGACAACTTCGACAAAGAAAAGAACGACGTGTGGAACAAAACTGTACTTCAGCATCAGCAGGAAGTGGACGACGGAGCACATCAGCAAGGACAGCATCATCACGGAGTCACTCTCATATCCATGATCGACGGCAACGACCGAGCACCACATGAGGACCACGGGACTCATTTTCATTGAGTCCTGGGCACGACGCTAAACTGTTCACTCCAGATACTCTTACCTCATTCTCATCTACAACACGGAAATACTATCGAGATTGGCAAGCTCTTTCTTCAAAGGAATCTTTCTCACTGTGGAATGGCGAACCACTCTTTCCTTCACACCTACTTCCAGAGGAGCTGGCAGTTGCAAGGACCGAATTCAATTCGATCCCAGAAATGTTCTACGCGACCTACACCTGGCTACCGGTCATCACGCCCGAGAACTACGACGCTTTCGAGGCAGCAATGGCCAAAGGTCCTTATTGCGGATATCCTATTCTATGGAGTTGGTGTTCAGGTTCATCCCATCTATCTCTCTGTATGGCATCATTACCTTTCTTGTGTGCAGTACTTTTCCCAGTTGACCTACGCTACGGATGGGACCTCAAACATCGACCTCATCAACTCAAGTTACAGAGAGCAGACAAGACATTCAAACCAAGAGTCACAACGATGGAGCCAAGATGCAAGTATTGGAGTCACATGGGCACTGGACGCAACATCAAGGACACCATGGAGTTACGAGAATCAGAAATGCCCATGTTGAAGTTCATGACTTCACACGCTGTCAAGATCAAGCAGGACTTCCGAGACAATCTTGTGGAGAATCCAAGATCTTCTAGTATCTGGACGAAGTCTCCCTTGGCAGCTCTCCTTGATCATCCAGCTTATTCGAATCAACGCTACAATACTTGTATGTGTGCTTTCTCCAGTGAAAAGGACGGCCGAAGGAACAAGAAGGACACTACTTTGATTTCGACTTTCTGTCTCAGTCATTCTGTGAAGCGCTGCAGCTGCAAGAAGGAGCACATACATCTTCAAGGTTATGATAAGGAGACGCATCGCAAGCGGACAGCAGCAGCAGCAATGTTTTCAAAGAAGTTCTGTACGGCACTCTGCAAGGACATCTTGGCCCTGGAGTCCAAAGAACCAGGAATCTCTATCAACAAGTTCTCAAGAGCTTTCCCGGCAGCAGCAGATGACGAGGCAGAAGATGAAGCACCATTAGCTCAGTTACCAGCACCAGCAGGACTTAAGTCCTTACACGACCTCATGGAAGAATTCAAGGACATCGACACCAAGAGCATCAAGATCACGCTCGACACCTTCACGCCCACGGAAGCACAATGGATCAAGGCAGCGATTCTTTCCATCACCGATTACACTATGAGTTTCGGCGTTCCTGGGACACCTACCGGACGGATTTTGATGTTGCCTGGTACTGGTAGACCACAACAGGAAGGTGCACGAGTTCTATGTCATGCTCTCAGTCAAGTTTACATGACCAGGACTGTGACATCTCAATGCCATATGTTGGAAGCACACAAGTTTGACGAGACTGAGTTCAGCAATCCTGATGACTACAAAGATCGCATCAGATTTCTAGGCAACAAGGACGGCCACTACCACATGAGCGTAGTCAAGGATTGGAGAAGCGCACCTGAAGACGACATAGACACCACGACGACGATCTACATCATCACTCTCCTCGGCGTTCACCTTTCGGACATTATACTCGACGGTCCTCCCGGCCGACGAGATCAAGCTCGACGACTCAGAGGAAAGCAACCACGACCCACACATGGACCATATGCTATTCCACCAGAGAGGCCTGGACCACTTGCGGCTTCTACTGACGACGCCATCGAGAAGATCGAGATCAACGGCCGTGTCTTGTCACGGACGAAGCCCAACATGGAACTTCGGGGGCTACCCAAGAAGTTGACTCATGCCAACGAGAAAGATCGTGCCGGACTACTGCGTCTACTTCATGAACGCTTCTGGCACAATTCTCCATTGGACATGATGAAGTTGCTGCAGGCCATGCTCTTACCTCAGGCTATCGTTCTACAGGGCATGGAGATTTGCAAGGCTTGTGAAGTTTGTCAGCAATGGGCTAAACGACACATACGGTCTCAGATTAAATCGTTTCTGGCTACAGTGTTCAACGAGATGGTACAGCACGATTTGTTCTTCCTCTGGGATGAAACGTTCATGATTCTTATTGATGAAGCTACTAAGTGGAAGACTGGCGACCACCTCATCAACAAGACGGGCCCAGTCTTGGTGAAGGCGCTCAACTACCTTTGGATACGCATTTGGGGCGCGATGCAGAACCTTCTCACTGATCAGGAAGGAGGTCTCATGGGACACGAAGCCACCAAGCTATGTGATCGACTCGAGATCAACAGACTGGCTATCGGCAAAGGAGGCGCTACCACCAAAGGACTTGTCGAAAGGCATCTAGCCCTTCTCAAGCTTTCTATGCTCAAGCTCAAGCAGTCAAGTCAAGCAGAAGGATTGGATCTCAGTTACTCCGACATCTGTTACGAGTGTTGCGCCGGCCACAACTGTACTCTCAACTATGGTGGCAGCACTCCACAGTTGGCCTTGACTGGACAATTACCGAGGATGATTGCGATCGACAGCGAGACCATCACATCCATGACGGGCGCCCTTGAGAAGCGTCCTGACTACATGGAGTCTATGTCACGCGCACGACTACTGGCTCGACAGGCTATCGTACAGTCAGTTATTCAAGATCGATTAGCTCAGGCATCCAAGATAACTCAGCACCAGCACGAGCCGGAGCTACTCGTTCCGGGAACGATATGTGACATTTGGCGAGAACCAGCACGGAAAGACGAATGCGGATGGCGAGGACCAGCGGAGGTTATCAGCCTGGAGCGACGCGCAGGATCGGCAATAGTCAAGCACCAGGGCCAGCCGCTTATCATTCCTCTACGACATCTTCGGCGACACGTTCTCACCGAGCACTACATCACGGAGCTCAACAAGAAAAATGACATGAGCAGCTTCTACATACACTACGACCTGGTCAACCCTACGATGGTCAAGGCAGCGGCTACCTTTCTGACACCATATCAGATATATGCCGATGGAGTTTTGGTTCCTTCGGAAACGCTGTACGACCTGATGGACTTAGTTGATGGATCTACGCCCACTAAGATATATTGGTTTGGCTTGGTATGGCAGCAAGAGCAGTATCGATATGTTCCCAGTGAAGAAGCTTGCGATTCATGCAAGCCTTTGGCTCTGGGCATCAAGATATTCAGCGATACGTTTAAGCCTGTGCATGGTATCTTGTACGGCTCACAAGTACGTCGACTTCCTCAGATTGAATATGCACAGTGGGCTCTACTGCTACGCTGGCGACGAGAGGACCGAGCTGACTACAGTATTCGTGTACGACGTCCAGACATAGCTCTTCGCTATACAGCCGAGCAATCTACCAACTACAGCACAATGATGCTCTACAGCTATGACCATTGCGAGGATCTGGACAAGCATTTCGATCCACCAGAGCTGGACTGGAGTGACATCAGCATGATTGACTGGCCTGACGACCTCTCTGACATTGTTATTCCGGATCAGCAGCCACCGCGGGATCCACCAGCACCGCCAGCTCGGGCACCACCAGTTCCACCTTTTCGGTCAAATGCTATACCTCCACAAGAGCCTGGACGACCACCAGATCAGCCATCGCATGGTCAACCCTCGACGGCACCAGCTACGGCAGGCACACCGCAGCTCAACGTCCCAGGCGACCAGACTATCGACAGCGACGACGACATGGAGGAGATACCAGCTCATGGACATGATCACGACCTACCTCCAGCACCTGGACCAGCACCTCGACGTATCTCTCGAGAGGCACCTATGGGTCCACCTTCGTTGCAACCACAGCACCGAGACACACAAGGATCAGAGGATTCACTGCAGACTCCAGCTACTCCTGACAAGTTACCCTATATTCCTCTCGACTTGGACAAGTCCAAGACAAGCACGGCGGAGAAGCAGAAAGCAGTTGATCCTCCAGACGCGGCACAGTCACCACCTCAGAAGCGAGGAAGATCATCATCGCCATATCCATGGCCCTCTCCTTGGCAGCCTGAGTCACCACCACGACCACCGACGACGTCTACGGGGAGATATCAACCAGGAGCTTCTTCATCGTCAACGGACTTACCAGCGGCTACACCGGGTACGTCCTCGACACAGCCAGCTCCAGCGGATTCGACGGAACCACCTATACTTCCCATTCGTAAAGATGAAGTACCAGCAGGAGAGCAACCCTCGACTTCTACTGACAGAACTCTGGAATACAGCGACGACCCAGATGGAGATACCAGAGTCTTATACCAGGAGACGATTGACCACCTTGACATCCCCAAGATTGTCAATCTATGCGAACGACTACCCGACGGAACTCACAAGCAAAGTATGGAAGCAATTTATGACGAGATGATCAGTAACCTCTCAGATGATTTTGATTTTGTATCTCCGACACTTTACTCCGACTCGGACCGATACCTATACTTCCATTACGATTTGCATGAGTCAATGGTTTTTCGAGTTGATGATTCGACGGCGAACCTCACAGATGACGAGATGAGACGTTTTGCGAAGTTGGTTATTGCAGGAGATCATAAGGAGTTGAAGGCTTTTGTTACTCATGATATTCTCGAACCTGTACTCCGAGACCACCTACCCGATAAGGCGAACATAGTTGATTGCACATGGGTGAGGAAATGGAAGGTCAAACACGTTGAAGTCAAATCACGACTATGCGCTCGAGGCTGTTTCGACCGACAGAAGAACTTTATTGAGAAGCACAGCTCGACAGCGACAAGATTATCGCAGCGTTTGGTTTTGAGTTTAGGATGTTGTGAAGGTATTCTACATGTGAACGACGAGAATGACGGCGACGTCGACACCGAGAGCCTGGATATTTCAACGGCTTTTCTACAAGGACTTGGATACGACAACCTACGCGAGAAAGCAAGGAATCTCGGCTATGAGTATCGCGAAGACCGGACAGTCTACATCCTTCCTCCGGAGAATGTGTGGAGTCACTTTCGACGCATGCCGGAGGCATCTTCCAGTTGGAAAGTTGCAGACAAGGATCGACACAGATATGCCCTCAAATGCTTGAGAGCAATGTATGGTTTCACAGACGCACCATTGATGTTTCAGTTGGCCTTGTTGGAGTTTCTCAAAGATAAGACAGGAGCTAAATCATCGGTTTTCGACGACAACTATCTTTACTGGGGCATCGATTACAAGGGCAACAAGGTGATCGTTTTAGTCATGACTGTTCATGTGGACGACTTACAGATCACTGGCAGCAGATTCTATCGCGATTGGATACACAAGAAGTTGGAATCCAGATTCGGCAAGCTCAAGAGGCAGACGATGCCATATACACATGCTGGCCTACAGCTCGAACGAATTGTACCGACGTGTATACGCATTCATCAAGATCAGTTCACATCATGTCTTTCGCCATGTGTTATACCAAAAGAGCGAGTTGATGTACCAGATGCACCCTGCACGGCAGCAGAACACAAGACGTTCAGATCTCTTACTTGTGGAGCACTCTGGGCATGCCAGACACGACTGGAGGAACTATTCAACGTTGTTTCTCTACAGACCAAGCTACAGAGTCCGACCATCAAGGACCTCCTGGCGATCAACGCAGTGATCAAGAGACTCAAGAAAAATCCCGAGAAGTTTGGCATCTACTACAGGAAGCTCAAGGCACCACTACGGATCTCTTGTATTACGGACGCCTCTTCAGCCAACAAGAACAGCAATTTCGCCACAGAAGGAGTCACGATAGGTCTTCAAGAAGACCGACTACACTTTCCTTTATGTGATCGACAAGATTATCTGCAGGACAATCTGATCAATCGGCTCAGTGGCAAGTTACATGCATTAGTGGTCACTTCGACCAAGTCTAAGAGAGTTTCACACAGCACGTCCCATGCAGAAACGTTGGCAGCAGCGCGAGGAGTTCCCATGGCACAGATTATCGGCATGAGGCTTACAGAACCGGAGATTAACATTCTATGCGGACCTCAGAAGCCACTACAGCTTCAAGAACGACTCGACCGAGGGCAGTTGAGTTTACCAGTGGACGCTTTCATTGATTGTATGGACCTGTGGGAGTTATGTTGCGGACTTCGAGGAACACCACAGGACAAGTCACAGCGTTTGGGTATTCTGTCGCTTCGAGAAGAGCGACGAACCCTGAGATTACGACGACTTTATCATGTACGTACCAAGTGGATGGTTTCAGATATGTTGACAAAGTTCGTGGGAGCAGATTCCAAGTCACTCTTGGAGCTGATCACCACCGGTTGTTGGACGATCGCAGGCACACTGCGAGTCAGGCAAGGATTTGGACTAGACAGTACCAAGTCCGACATGACAAGACTATGATATTTCAGTTCAGGATTTTCATCAGAATCTGAAGTATGATCTGGAGTTTGGTTTATATGTGAGATGTTATATGAGCAGCTCCACATGTATAGCTTTGTTCGACTTCAATTGTGGAGCTA
>CAUYUJ010004869.1:526629-534129 GCA_963575745.1 Prorocentrum cordatum
TCCGTCATCCTTCGTCTCTCCTCGTTCCCCTTCTCCATCACCTCCCTCCTCCCTCGTCTGCCCCGCATCACCTCTCCTCCTCCTGCTCCTCCTCCTCCTCCTCCTCCTCCTCCTCCTCTTCCTTGCTCTTTCTCTCTCGCTCTCGCTCGTCAGGCTCAGGGGTCGTGAAGACGATCGCGCGTCGCGCTCCCTCGCAGCACGGGAGGCGCGAGGTCGGCCGCCACTGCGGAACATTCTGACGGGCAGCTCACGTGTTCGTGATCTCGTCATTGATTTGGTCCCGTATGCTGGTGGCGCCGCTTTATGGCGCCACTGTTTGTGGAGACCTTGCCACCTTCATGGGCAGAAGGCGTGCTGGGCAGCCACCGCCACGTACAGAGGGCGTGGTGTGCATATGTAAACGCATGGATACACACAGAGGGGAGAGAAAGAGAGAGAGATAGAGAACAAAACAAAAATAGAGAAAGAGAGAAAGAGATAAAGAGAGAGAGAGAGAGAGAAAAGTGAAACATAACAACAATCACAAGCGAACATAAACCTCCAAACAGCGAACAACAACAACACCACCACCACCAACAACAGCAACCGCAACAACAACAACAACAAACAAACAAAACACCATACACAATACACAGCACACAGAACACAGTACACAGTACACAACAACAACAACAACAACAACAACAACAACAACAACAACGACAACGACAACGACAACGACAACAACAACGACAACGACAACACCACCACCAACACCAACACCAGCAACAACAGCCGAGATACAGAGAGAGAGAGAGAGAGTCGGTCTGGCAACTCGCCGCGGCCTCGCCCGCCAGCCTCGCGTCGACCCCCCCCCCCGAGCAGGCTGGGCCAGGGCGTGGCCGCCACGCACGGCGTCCGCGCGCTGGCGGCCTACGACCAGAAGGCAGCGGGGGGGCGCTGCGCGCGGGCGGCCAGGTGCACGGTGTGGGGGGGGGGGGGGCAGGCAGGCAGCGCGGATCGAAGAAGGAAAATTTGGCATCGCTCGGACGTGTGCATTTTTTCTTCGGCGAGGGCCATCGAGGAGCATCCTTGATCACTTGGCGAAAAAAACACGCACGAAACTGGAAAAAAAAAACAGGGAATGGACGTCCGAGCGATGGCCAGAAAACTGCATGAGTCGACTACGTACGCGTAAGAGTGACACGTCGCCGGAGTGGCCTCTGGTGCGGGCCCATTGGGGCCCCCCGATCGCCGAGCGCGATGCGATAGCAGCGTCTTGCACGCTGATGTTTGGTCCCCCCGCGGCCCCCAAAAAGCCGCGCACCAAAAGGTCACTCTTGCCCATAGTCACTCTTGCGCGTAGCCGAATAAGCATGAACTGCTGGAGGCCCGCAAGAATTTCTTGGATCTGCGCTGGACACCCCCTGGCGGCGCCTCCGGCCCCGCACCCGGCGCGATCCGCGCTCCAGGGGGGGGTCATTGGGAGCCCCCAAACCAGGTGGTGAGATGTCAGGTAGTGACCTGGGATCCCCAAAAAGTCACCGCCGGGCTTTGGAGCACGGGGCCACCGCCGGTTTCTGTGACTCCTGGACCCACCAGCTTCCGGGACGCCCTCGAAAAACCACAGGAGCCCCCCAACCGGGTGGTGACACCAAATCGACCGAGACTCATTGCCTGGTGTTGCGCCCATCGAAGAAATTTGCGCTACAGCGAGGCGCTCTGTCGCAGACTGCGGTGGCGCCCACTGTGGCCCTCCCATCCCGCGCGGCTACCCCCCGAGGAGGGGGCTGCCAGCTCAGGCCCGAATGGGGCATCGGCGCCTGCTTTCCGACTGCCCGTGAGAGGCCTCATGTCATGCGCGGGCGCTCCCAGCTTCGCGATCAGCATTTGTTTTCCGGCCCGCGATCCGAGAGGCGCGCGCTCGAATCCGCGCGGGCCTCCGGAAGTGCGCGTGGCCCCCTGCGCTCGGCTCCGCGCCGCTCGCTGTCGCTCAGCTCCGCTCTGCGCTCGGCTCGGCTCGGGAGGGGGGGGGGGGGTCTCGCCCTGGGCGGAAGGCTGGCGGAGGCCCGCGGAGGTTGGCACCAACACCAAGATCTGCAGTGTGCCTCCACCGATGGAAGCTGCCCCCACTCTCGGCGATGGTGGTAAGACTTGGGCCTCTTAGGTGGCCGAGAGATCACCACCAGCACCGAGCTCTGGGATCAGCCTCCCCCCTGTGGAAGCCATCCCCTGTTTTGCTGCCGGTGGCCATGTCCAAGTCTCCGAGGCTGGCGGAAGCCTGCGGAGGTGAGGCGTGGGCGGCTCAGAGCGGACGGTGCCCCCGCAAGAGAGAGGCCACCGGTGATGCTTCCAGGGTGTCCAGAGCCTGCGAGCACGTGCATATGTATGTGTGTATATACATACACAAACATCTGTGTATACATGCATGCATGCATGCATGCATACATATGTACATACATACATACATACATACATACATACATGCATGCATGCATGCATGCATGCATGCATGCATGCATGCATACATACTACATACATATATACATACATACATACATACATACATACATGCATGCATGCATACATATATATATATACATACATACATACATACATACATGCATACATACATACATACATTCATACATACATACAGGCATACAAACAACCATACATACATACATACATACATGCATGCATGCATGCATGCATGCATGCTTACATACATGCATACATACATACATACATACATCCATACATACATACATACAGAAATGTATACATACATACATACAAACAAACCTACATACACACATGCATGCATACATACATACATGCATGCAGGCATACATACATACATACACACATACCTATATACATACATACATACATACATACATACATGCATGCATGCATGTATCCATAGATATATACATACATACATACATACATACATACATACATATATAAATACATACACACATACATACATACATGCATGCATGCATACATACATACACATACATACATACATGCATGCATGCATGCATGCATACACACATACACACATACATACACACACATACATGCATGCATGCATGCATACATACATACATACCCAGATACATACACACACATACATACATACATGCACACATACATACATGCATGCATGTATACATACATACATGCATACATACATACAGACAGACAGACATACATGCATGCATACATACATATATGCATACATACACACAGACAGACATACATACATACGTGCATGCATGCATGCATTTATGCATGCATACATACATACAGACATTCCCTTTGTCTAAATTTATGCCATCTGGGACCCTTCTATCCACCCCTTCAATGGGGCGTGGAAGCCCATGCTAGGCCCAGGCAACGGACCCAGAGGGCAGCCGAACGCCCCCCCGAGGGCCCCAAGAGGCCCCCAAACATCTGGAGACGACCCAAAGAACACTCCCAAGAGGCTTTCGAAGTGCAGAAATCATTGATTTCCAATGATTGTTGCATGATTTGGGGAATGCTCTGTTCTTCGGTCTTCCAGGCGTCCGAGGCCGCCCAAGAGGCCCCACAATCATGCCAAAACTATCCGAAAGGGTTTCCAGGCAGTCCAAGAGACCCCCAAAACGGCCCAACGGGGCCCCAAGATGGCCCGAAGAGAGCCCCATGACGGCACAAGGTGGCTCCAAGACGCCCCCCGAAGCATTCCAAATCGTGACCCGGTCGTTCAGGGAGATTGCAGTTGGAAGCAGGGTGGCTTGAGGAAGCCCCCGGAGGCCCCCAGACGGCGCCAAGGAGGCCTCCAGACGTCCCCGAGAAGCCATGTAAAATGTTCGTGAGGCTTTCAAGAAGCTCTCCAAGAGGAGCCTCCGCAAAAAGAGCAGAGGAGAATGGGAAAAAAATCGCAGGGGAGGGCAAGAATAAGGAATAGGAAGAAGAAGCATGAGGAAAGGATAATGAATTGCATGATTATGACGGAGATGCCAGACAAGGCAGCGAGGAGTTATCGTTATTGCTACTGGTTTACCTTCCTGCCCTTCTGCCGCGACTTCAGCCTGCATGCCAAATTTCAACGACCAAAGTGCATGGCGCGAAGCGCCAACATAGCTTTCTCGATATGCACAGACATGTCTATGACTACAAGCATCTGTGTAGACACATGTTTATGTATATGGACATATATATATATATATATATATGTGTATATGTGCGCCCCCCTGAGACCAACCTTTCGGCCGTCCTCGCCCGCTGCTCGCCGACGCGATTGTAATATCCATCTCGTCTGGTTCCCCTTGTCCCTCGGCCTGTCCCCTTTTCTTCCTCCGCCCGCTCCTGTGACCAATGCCTCTTCTCCTACTGCTGGCGCGGGCGTTGCTGCTCCTCGTTCTCCTCTTCTTCCTCCTCCTCCTCTTCCTCCTCCTCCTCCTCGCCCTCGTCCTCCTTTGCTTCCTTGGGCCCAGCACGCCAACATGCAGTTGGTGCGGTTGAAATGTGCGTCATCTTCCAGCGTGCTTGATCTCTGGGCGTTTGCATCGATGCGTGATCACTCCTGCCGTCATTTCTGGCCAGAGCTCGGTGGCACTCCCCAGCCATGCTCGCTTCCGCGTGCAGGCGCAGAGGTGGTCGTACGTCATGTGGACGTTCTTCGGCGTCGTCTGGTTCTCGTTTGCCGGGGCCCCAGCCGGGCATGCAGGCGAAGAGCGTGCTGTGCTGCGTCGGGCCCCGCCCTTTCCAGGATCAGGAGGGAAAGAACACACACAGACACAATTGATCGTCGATTCCCTAGAAAGTATGGGAAAATATGGAAAGTGGTGGGGAAGACAAAAACCCTGAAAATATGGGAAACATATGGGGGATATGTTATTATTTGTGTGTATTTGTTTGTGTGTCCCTGGGCCCCTTCACAGGAGAGGGTCAAGAGGAGGGGGGGTCTGGAGCGCTCCTGCTGTGCATGGGCCCTGCAGGGGGGCCCTCGTCGCCGCGGCCAAGGTCCAGCTCGGCACCCTGCGTGCGTCGAGTGCGAAGGCAGAGTTATGTCGGGCGTGTTCCCCTACAGGGAGATGTTCGACGACGAATAAAAAATACCCCAAAAATACACCCCAAAAGGTAAAACAATGCTCCAAAAATAGTCCCCATATTATTTTTGGATTATTTTTGTTTGTTATTTTGGGGGTATGTTTTTAGTTTTCGTCGAAAAGCCCCCTGTAGGGGGACAGGCCCGACATAAAGGTAGAGGGTCCCGGCATCCCGGCGTCGCAGAACGAAAGCTGCGATATGGGCCCTCTCGCCCCATTTCGGACTCAGGGTACCTTTGACGAACGAACAACGCACACCCATATCCATCGGGGGGTTCGTGGGGAGGAGGACTGGCTATGGGTATGGGTGCGGGTTGTCGGACCCTGGGGAACGCTCCCGTTCGAGCGGGCCCCCCCATCCGACAACACGCACGCATAGCCCTCTCCGACCCCCTTATGGGTATGGGTGTGTGTGTGTTGTTTGTTCGTCAACCTTCACGAATCGAGCCGGGCTGGGGAATCCCATCCAAAAAGAGGGGCCCGAAGGTCGTCGTGTTCTCGTCGCGACGAATGTGGATTGTTCACTGCGTCAGATGTCGACCGCATCCCCATGATGAGGATCACATGGGTCAGGATGAGGAGGCCTCAAGTTTGTGTTGTGAATTTCCGCGCGAAGGGGACTCCAGGGACAGGAGAACTTTGAGGAGCAGAAGGAAGAGGAAGATGAGGAGGAAGAGGTGAGCGCCCTTGCTCTACGTACTCCTCCGTCTACTCAACCTCCATTCCCCCTTCTAAGTAATATGTCTCCGTCGCTCCACGACGCACATTGGTAATTAAGACGAGCTAGTCATTTCACTTGAGTCCGCATCCGCATCACCATCTATGATTATAGAACTTGGCGTTCCTAAGAGCTACGCGTATGGAGAGCGACCCGTTTTCGAACAGTGGTTCTCGCTGTAGCGCCGCGCACGTTTGTCTTTGCATCTTTCCAGCGGCCACAAGCACGGATCGGGCCGGGCGAAAGGGGGGGATTGGGAAAGGGGGGGTTACGATGCATGTAGTTGGTTTCGGCTTCACCGAGGGGCCCATTCCTCGATACATAGCCGCCTCCGGCGCCGAGAGGCGCCGGGAAAATCAGCTACGTGAGCTGATTCTCAACCCCGCCCTTGGCTATCCCCCCCTTTCGCCCGACCCGAACGGAGGGCGGCTCGTTATCAATGTGTTGGTCTCACCGTAGCGCCGCGTGCATTCGCCTTGAAAGCTTCCAGAATCAACTCACTCGGAGAGCCGCCCGCACAGTCATTTTGAGGGTTTTCAGCAGCTACACGGATGGAGGGCGGTGATGTTTCAGCATCGCCTTATGGCCTTAAGCTCAACATCGGGAGAGAGCTACTCCAGATTTCGTAATAAAAGGGAGGGGGTCTGGACCCTCCAAGACAGGCCATTTCAGACTTCCCCCGTGGGAGAACCCTCCAAAACATCGTCCCCAGACCCCCCCAGGCCCTCCAAGATAGCCTGGAAGAGACCCCCCCCCAAAATGAGACCCCCCTCCCTTTATTACGAAATCTGGAGTACTCGAATGGAGTGCGGTGTTTTCAAAATGAGGTGACCGCACAACATGGCGTCTTCTTGTCCACCAGACGTACACACTTGTGCAACACGCAGATATGTTTAACGTGCGGCGTTAGTGCTAAACCCGGCTCTCGCCAGATGTGCCCTCCAATCTTTTGCACATGTCTTTCTCAGGTGCAGGGCGTTGTTCGATATTATCACACATCATAGAAAGTCGATTGACATATCATTGGATGCTGGTTGACACATCATTGGGTGTGATGTTTCTACCTTGCAGCTCTCCGCAGGCTTGGAAAATGGTGGGCGATGTCTTCCTTTTCAGACTGGGCTGCTCGCTTGAATGGCAGGCCCATGAGATGGTTTTCTTTCAATGGGGTTCACGTGCTGACCTGAATGCTTGTATGCACTTGTCATGAGGGGGCTAACGATGGGAGCGTGTACTGCAGCATCGCTGATGCACCCCTCCTCATTCAAGCCTTCAAGATGCGGACCGCATCTCCAATGGAGCGAGGCCCTTACCCCTCCTCCGCCTCCTCCTCCGCCTCTTACTCCTCCTCTTACTCCCTCCTACTGGCTACTGAGGTTCCCTCCTGACCAGGGGGGGGGGCGGGGGCGGTTGTCGTGTCGGACGCCCGGGGCGCCCAGCAGGGGCGGAGGGAGGGCCGCTTGGAGGACAGACTCAGAGGCACACACCCCAACAGGAAAGGTGGCGGCCAGGACGGAGGGAAGGAAGGGGAGGGGAGGCCGTCGTGAAGAGAAAGGAGTCGCAATGTGTCCCGAGGGTTCTATCGCCGCCCACGACCTCGCGGGGTCCTTCACGGGCCCTGGGACCGTAAACGAATGGAGCGGGGACGCGCATCAATAGAGCAGATGCTTTTCGGCAGCGCACCGTCGGTTTCTTCGC
>CAUYUJ010004869.1:539129-560076 GCA_963575745.1 Prorocentrum cordatum
TTGGGCCGCCTTGGGAGGTCACAGGGTCATCTTGAGGCCGCCGTGGGTCGTCTTACTGGCTCGGGGGGAGCCTTTCGTGGCCGCCTTGGGGTCCGCTGAGGCTTTCCTGAGCCCCGCCCCCCCCAACATGGAGCGCCTTAGAGGAGGAGGACGAGCAGGAGGAGGAGGGGGAGGAGAAGGAGGAGGAGAAGGAGGAGGAGGAGGAGGAGAAGGAGGGGGAGGCGGAGGAGGAGGAGGAGGCCGGGGAAAACGAGGTAGGGGAGGAGAGGAGGGGGAAAGCGGAGGGGAAAGAGGGGAGGAGGGGGGAGGGGAGCAACAGGGGGAGTTGGAGATAATCCTCCCTCCCATCCTTCCTATTCCTTCGTCCTCGTCCTTGTCCCTCCTCATTATCGTCCTCCTCCTCCGAGCCTCCTCCTCCTCCTCCCCTTCCTCCTCCTCCTCCTCCTCCTCCTCCTTTTCCTCCTCCTCCTCTTCCTCCTCCTCCCTTTCCTCATCACGTTCCTCCTCCCTTTCCTCCTCCCTTTCATCCTCCCTTTCCTCCTCCTCCTCCTCCTCATTTTCCTCCTCCACCTCCTTGTCCCCCTCCTCCTCCTTGTCCTCCTCGTCCTCCTCGTTCTCCTCGTCTCCCCGTCCTCCCCCCTCCCCTCCTCCGCCGCATTCTCATTCCTCCTCCGCGTCCTCCTCCTCCTCTTCCTCCTCCTCCTCCTCCTCCCTCGAGTGCTCTCCCTACTCTGCACGACATGCGCCTGACCCTGCTGGGCCGCTCCTGCCGGTCTTCTCCTCCTACCTCCTCCTCCTCGCTCCTCCTCCTCCTCCTCTATCATCATCATCATCATCATCTCATCATCTCATCATCATCATCATCATCATCATCATCATCATCATCATCATCATCATCATCATCATCGTCATCATCATCATCATCATCATCATCATCATCATCCGCGTCCTCCTCTGTCTCCTCCTCCTCCTCCTCCTCGTCCTCGTACTCGTCCCTGTCATCGTTCTCCTCATCGTCGTCGTCCTCCTCCTCCTTCCTGCTTGGCGGCCTCCTCCCCCTCCTCCTCTTCCTCGTCCTCCTCTTCTTGGTATTCTTCTCATTAGTACTCCTGATCCACCCTCCTTCATCCTCCTCCCCCCTCCTCCGGAGGAGGAGGGAGGATCAGGAGGAAGAACAATACGAAGAATAATCAGAATAATAAGAAGAATAATCATCTGAGGAGGAGGAGAGGGAGACAGCGGAAGAGGAGGATCGGCAGGAGGCCGCCCAGCAGGTTTTGCCCGTTCGTGGCAGATGAGGAGGCAGATGAGGAGGCGGAGGAGGAGGAGGAGGAGGAGGAGGACGAGGAGGAGGACGACGAGGAGGAGGAGGAGGAGGAGGACGACGACGAGGACGAGGACGAGGACGAGAAGGAGGAGGAGGAGGAGAGGAGGAGAGGAGGGGAGGAGGAGGAGGAGGGTGGAGGGAGGAGGAAGGGGGGGGGGGGAGGGGGAAGAGCAGGGAAGAGGAGGGGGAAGAGCAGGGAAGAGGAGGAGGAGGAGGAAGCCTTGGCAGTTCGGTTTTCCTGTGTCTCGACGGCTGAAACGAGGCCGCTCGCCTGGAGCTCGAGCTGTTCGCTGCTGGCGGCTAGATCACTCGGCGTGGCAGAGGGGAGCCTCTGCGGGACCCATGGCCTATTGAGCCCCTCGGGCCCGCTCTTCGACGCTGGGGCCGAATTCCCTCCGACGTCAACAGCTCTGGACGGGTGAGGGGTTACAGTCGGGGCGTTGACCTAAGGAACCCTAAATAAGGAACGAGGCCCCTTTTTTCCATAAGTTAAACTTCGATTCCCCATGGGAAACTTAAGGAACATCTTAGACAAGCTGCGGAACAAATAAGGAACACGGAGCCCCTCCCCAACGAAAAGGGTTCCTTCTTCAGGGCTCCGGCTGTATCACACTATGGTGCATCCCCCTCACACTCGGGCGAGGCTCTCAAACTCCAAATTGATGTTTAAAAACCTCGACGCATCAGTGTTGCTGCACGAGTGGCTCCAGCCCACTCCAAGCTCCCCGCTCCACCGCCCACACCCGCCAGTCGGTTTGTAGGCAATGCCCACTCTAAAAAAAAGATCAGTCAGGCTAGGGAAACTCCTAGGATCCCTCATAAACGCCTCCAGGCACCAGGCCAGGACGCCAGGAGAGGGGGCGGGGACCTGGGGCCAGGGGTCCAGCGGGGTAGTGGCGACGAGAGCGGAACAGGCGAGGCCTGCATCCTTTATCAGACCAATCCGCTGCACAACGCCGCGAACAGGTCTCCGTGATATCTCCGCACGGGCCCCTTGGCCCATAGCTAGGTTGGCACAATATCAGCCGTGCTGAGTAAAACCGAGCAGAACGCCCAATCATTCCCGCTTGCCTGAAGGTGGTTTCCCCCCGAGGCGCTTCAACAATTCAGCTGCCCTCACGCTGCCTAATTGCGCCTGTCGGCGCAGTCCTGCCATGTCTACGCCGTAGCTTGCCGCTGGCGGACAAACGGAGGGGGAGGAGGAGGAGGAAAAGCAGGAAAAGCAGGAGGAGGAGGCGGAAGGGGAGGGGGAGGACAAGCTAGGTGCGCTCGCGTCATATCTGACGTCCTACCCCTCCCTCCCATCCCGTACCATGGCGTAGATCTCCTCTCTATTCGCACAGTCGGATGTCGTAGCAGGGCATAGCATTACATGGCATAGCATGGTGTTGAAGGTCAACGCGTAGCCTGACACAGAATGGTGTGGCGACGCCCCAAAGTGGGGGTGTGCTTCTGCGGCCCCCAAAGATCAACGAATCGACACCGAATGCATGATCACTTCCGATGGTTGTTTCGGGGGGGCCATTTTCTAGATCTAGGGGCCTATTTGGAAGGACCGAAAACCATGCCGTGGCATGGCGCTGGAAATAATGACGTCAGCGCTGCAGCGGGAGCACGATTCGGAACGAGCGGAAGCGCGGAAATGAAGCTGGCGCTGCAACGGGAGCACGATTCGGAATGAGCGGAAGCGCGGAAATGAAGCCAGCGCTGCAGCGGGAGCACGATTCGGAACGAACGGATGCCCGAAAATGAGGCCAGCGCCTCAGCGAGAGCAGCATAAAAAACCGGAGACCCAACTCGCCGACTTCCTGTGTGGAAAAAACCATACGCGAGGGGGGGGGGGGGGGCGAACACTCCGAGACAGATTCCGCCACAGACTCCAGGGAGAGAGGAGAGTGGTATTCATACTGAGTAAGTGTAGAGGGGGAACGGAGGGAGAGGATGAGGAGGAGGAGGAGGAGGAGGAGGGGAGGAGAGAGGAGGAGGAGAGGAGGATGAGGAGGGAAAGGAGGGAGGAGGGGGGAGGGAGGAGGAGGAGGATGAAGGAGGAGGGAGGAGGAGGCCGCGCCGTCTCCGCCGCTGCCCCGCCCCGCACCGCCCCCCCGCTGCCAGCGCGGAGCACCGGGCTGCCGAAGAGCGGAGCGCCAGGGAGTAGGCCGGCCACCGCCGGCGCGTCGCGGCCGCGGCGGGACTCCATGTGGGCGGCGCCAAAAACACGGGGTCGTGTGCACCGACATTGGCGCGTGAGCTGCCCGAGTAAGCTCGCGCGCAAGCGCCCTCGTTTCCAATCCTCCTCCTCCTCCTCCTCCTCCTCCTCCTCCTCCTCCTCCTCCTCCTCCTCCGCGCCGGTGGCCCGCGTAAGCCGCCGCGTACGGTCGACATGTCATCTCGCGCAAGACCCGTTTTTGATCGTCGCTCATGCCGTTTTTCGTTCCCTTACGTGAGCAAGCGGACGCGCGGCTTGCAGAGCGGCCTCCTCCTGCCTGCATGGTAAGGCGTCGGCATGTGCACAGGCAGCCCCCCCTCGGTAGCGTCCCGGCGGTCCCCCACAGGCCCCCGAGCGGTCCCGGCGGGCTTCACAGCCTGGCGCCGCATTGGGCTGCGCCCTTCGGGCGCTCGGCGCCCGAGGGCTGAGGTGTTGAGACCGCCCCGGACTGCTCGAGGGGCCTGCTGAGGCCAGCTGGGACTGACTACTCGAGTGGCTGCTGAGGCCAGCCGGGACAACATGGGGCTGCTGAGGCCAGCTGGCACAGCAAGGCCAGCCAGGCTGCTGAGAGCCGGGACTATTCGAGGGGCTGCTGAGGCTACTCGAGGGGGCTGTTGAGGCCAGTTGGGGCTACTCGAGGGGCCTGCTGAGGCCAGCTGGGACAACATGCGGGGGGCTGTCGCTGCGAACAACATGGGGGGGCTGTCTCTGCGCAGCCCGGGGCCTTACCATGCCTGCATGCTCCTCCTCCGCCTCCTCCTCCTCCTCTTCCTTGTCCTCTGGCCTGTTCCTCCTCCTCCTTCTCCCCCATCTTCTCCTTCTCCTCCTCCTTCTCCTCCTCCTCCTCCTCCTCCTCCTCCTTGTCCTCTGGCCTGTTCCTCCTCCTGCCCCATGTCGCTGTCTCAGGGTATGTGAGCCACACGGTCTGAAAGTTGTATGGGTCAGCGTGTCGCTCCGCTGGTTCTGGCCCACCACGTTTCGGTGCGCCACGTTGTCCAAATCCAGGTCCCCAGGCGTCCGCGTCCCGCGGGTTACCGAGCCTCCCTCCCCGCGGAGCGGAGCGACATGCTTCAAGTCGGGCTTGTCCCTCTACAGGAGGAATATTCAAAAATACTGCGTCTTGCGGGTCTTGGGGGGCGGCCAGCGGGACGGGCCGAAACCCACTGGGAGAGTCTTTTTAAAAGAACCAAAACCAAAATCGATAAGATCCAGCACGCCAGGCACCCCTGCGATGAATCGACAGGGGGCGGCGGACTTAGTGGCATTCGGCCCATCCCGCCACCGTGCTCGGGTGGTGGACCAGAGGCCTATTGAATACATCAGAGTGAGGGGCCGAACGGTCATTCACTGTCCCTGGGTGCGTGGCTGAAATTGGATTCCGCGATGCGGATTCTTCTTGTTGTTGCTGTTGCTGTTGTTGTTTGTCTGTCTGTCTGTCTGTCTGTCTATCTGTCTGTCTGTCTGTCTGTCTGTCTGTCTGTCTGTTTGTTTGTGTATTTTTGTTTGGCGTCGTCCCCCCCGCGACCCACCCTGCGACCCACCCTGCGACCCGCCCGCGAGCCACCCTGCGACCCAGCCCGCGACCCACCCCGCGACCCACCCCGCGACCCACCTACGACCCGCCCGCGACCCACCCCGCGACACGCCCGCGACCCACCCGCAACTCACCCGCGACCCGCCCGCGACCCCCCCGCGACACGCCCGCGACCCACCCGCGACCGGGCCCGCGACCCACCCGCGACCCACCCGCGACACACCCGCGACCCACCCGCGACCGGGCCCGCGACCCACCCCGCGACCCGCCCACCCCCTCGCGACTGCGGGGTGCAACGTACAACGAGCCCGCCGGCGCCAAATTCTCGTTAAACGATGTGGTTGGGTGGCGGGGTGGGTCGCGGGGTGGGTCGCGGGTGGGTCGCAGGTGGGTCGCGGGGAGGTCGCGGGTGGGTCGCGGGTGGGTCGCGGGCTGGGTTGCGGGTGGGTGGCGGGTGGGTCGCGGGTGGGTCGCGAGCGGGTCGCGGGTGGGTCGCGGGTGGGTCGCGGGCGGGTCGCGGGGTGGGTCGCAGGTGGGTCGCGGTTGGGTCGCGGGGTGGGTCGCGGGTGGGTCGCGGGTGGGTCGCGGGCGGGGTCGCGGGGGGGACGACGCCAAACAACAGCAAACAACAGCAACAATAACAACAACAATAACAACAATAGCAACAATAACATCAACAATCAGTTTACCCTCTTGCGCGATGTTTCCACACGATGCATGCGACCATCATGATAACCATCCCCATCATGGGGGATTATTGTTCTACAGCGGGGTCCGTTATTCCCATTCCCAGATCTCCCGCCCAATGAGGTCTTGCAAGCTCCTCCGCCGAGGGCTTTCAACATATCCCGCCTCGAAAACACATGCCTGCGCCTTGATGCGCCGATGCGGGACCGCCAGTGGAGCCCCAGCCAAGGGTAAAGCACAAGGAAGTATCGAGCGTCAGGATTGCCTTGGTGGGGATGGGGGCTGTCGGCGGCGAGACAAGGACCTGGCCCTGAATAGGAGGGGAAGAAGTCTCGAGCAGGGCCGCAGTTGTTGCTGGGAGCGGCGCCAATGCTGAAGAGAGTAGGGCGCCAGTCCAGCGTAAAACAAAACGAAGTCTCGAGCGGGAACTCTGGTTTTGTTGGGACGGCGGTTGTCGGCGGCGAGGAGGCGCACTGCCTTGAGGAAGAAGGGGAAAAGCCTCGAGCAGGAGCCGTGGTTTTGTCGGGACGGGGGCTGTGGCGGCGAGGAACAGCACCGTCCTGAGGAAAAATGGAGGAAGCCTCGAGCGGGAGCGTTGTTCTTGCTGGGAGCGGCGCCAATTCAAAAGAGAGTCGGGCGCCAGTCCAGCGTAAAACGGGAGGAAGTCTCGGGCGGGAGCGTTGGTTGTGTTGGGGCGGCGGCTTTCGGCGGCGAGGAGGAGCACCGCCTTGAGTGAAAAAAGAGAGGAAGTCTCGAGCGGGAGCGTTGTTCTTGCTGGGGTCGGCGCCGATGAGAGAAAGAGTATCGCGCCAGTCCAAGGTACAACGGGAGGAAGTCTCGAGCGGGAGCGCTGGTGTTGTTGGGACGCGGCTTTCGGCGGCGAGCAAGAGCATCTGCCCTGAGCAAAAAAGGAGGACATCTCGAGCGGGAGCGCTGTTGTTGTTGGGGGGCCGGTTTTGGCGCCCCCCCGACCGCTCGAGCGTGAGCCCAATTTTCAATGAAAATGTAGCCGGCGTCGTGGCGAGAGCGCGAAAGCGCCTGGGGGGTCCAATAATAGTTGCCTAGTAAGTCACAGTCAACAACAACACCAACAACAATAACAACAACAGCAGCAGCAACAACAATAACAATAACAATAACAGCAACAGCAACAACAATAACAACAACAGCAACAACAACAGCAACAGCAGCAACAACAACAACAGCAGCAGCAACATCAACCAAACAAACAAGCAAGCAAGCAAACAAACAAATAAACCAGCAAACCAACAAACCACAACAACAAGAAGAATCCGCATCGCGGATTCCCATTTCAGTCACGAACCCTGGAACAGTGAATGACCGTTTAGCCCCCTCGCTCTGATACTTTGTTAGAGTTGGGTGCCGGCGGCGGGCTTCTTCAGAGCCGCGCAGACCGCAAACGTCCCCGCCGCCCCGTCCCTGTTATCCGCGACTGCGGGGTGCCACGTATAAGCATACAAGGGTTTCTGGGATGCCTCTTGGTTGGCTCTTGGGGCTCTCTTGGGAGCCCTCGCCACCAAGACTGGGTTCGCCTCAGAATCCTGGTCGGATCTCGCCCCAAGGAGAGATGGAGGGCTACAGGGCGCCGAGAGGACGGGAGGGCGCCTCCTCTTCCGCATCTTCCCAGAAGATCCCAAAGTCAAACCTGGTCGCCCAGGACAGGCCCGAGGGTAGGCCAGGCTGGCTTAAGCGTCTCTGGCTATTCACTGTTCAAATCCTAGAGATGGCACGGCGCCATGTTCCTTGCAGTCTCCTCCTCCTCCTCCTCCTCCTCCTCCTCCTCCTCCTCCTCCTCCTCCTCCTCTCCTCCCCCTCCTCCTCCCCCTCCTCCTCCTCCTCCTCCTCCTCCTCCTCCTCCTCCTCCTCCCCCTCCTCCTCCTCCTCCTCCTCCTCCTCAACTTCCTCCCTTTGACACCGATACAGATGCGCCGATCAAGAAACCAGTCCTCCTCGAGTTGGCCCAGCATTTCATCAGCAGCTTCCAAGAAGCTGGCCTGCTTCCGAAATCCCCATGTGCATTGCACGGGGCTCCATGTACAAGGCTGATCTAGCGCTTGTTCAAGTTTCTTTGGCGGTTCTGTGCTGAATCGAAGCACTGCCATCAGGACATGCACCGCCATCGTCACTGATCCAGCGTGTGAATGATTGCACAGGCCGGCTGAATTGGATTCAGGTCTTCCTGAGTTCTTGCGCGATTAGCACGCATACGCGAGCTGCGCTTGCCGTGCTCTGGAATCGCAAAAGAGCACATCTGCGCGGGCCACTCGCAGGTTCTCTGATGCCCCAATTTGTCTCAGTATGTGCTGTCCTCGTCTTGCTTTCGTCTTCACAGAAGAGGAGGAGGAGGTGGAGGAGGGGGAGGTGGGGGAGGCGGGGAGGCGGAGGAGGAGGAGCAGCAGGAGGAGGAGGAGGAGGAGAAGGAGGAGGAGAAGGAGGAGGAGGAGGGGGACAGATGACAGAGGACAGAGGACGGAGGAGGAGGAGGAGGAGGGGGACAGATGACAGAGGACAGAGGACGGAGGAGGAGGAGGAGGAGGAGGAGGAGGAGGGGAGGGAGTATGGAGGGCCGAGCAGCAGCCCTGCCAACCCCTCCCCCTCCTCTCGAGGCGAGGCCCCCTGTTGAGCTCCGAACGTCTGCCGTGCCCAGGCCTCCGACGTCTTGCATGATTGGGACAGCCTGGTTTTCGCAAGTTCGCCTCTGGGGATCCATGTCGTGAGGGGGGGGGGGGGGAGGAGGAGGAAGTAACTCCTGGGAGGTTTCGTAAGGACGATGACTGGCGAGTAAGCCCGACTGAAGAGGCCACAAGGCCCAGGAGTGAGCCGTATTAGAACAAAGCAAGACGGGATTGGGCCCGATTAGGCGGGATCAAGCGGAATTCGGTTGGACGGTGTTGGTTCTCGACCGTATGCATGTACATATGATATATAGAATCCTACATCTGTATATATGTGCACATTCACATCGAAATATACACGTCTATCGTTGAGAGTGGGTATTTTGAGATTCCCAGATCCCAATCTACTTCAAGCGCCTTCCCACTTCAATAATCGATATGCTTGTACTTTGTGTTGCCATTCCCTGGGAGGGGCTGAGCCCGATCTACTTTCAACGCCTTCCTACTTCATGTTTTTGTCTTACTTCTTCCGACCGACGTGTATGTATACTAGCGCCGATGCTGAACTGACCTCCTGCATCCCCTCGAAATCAAACGCAGGCTTTTCCCGCGACGCTCCGGCGCCCCAGGACCCCAGCACTGCAACATTCGGAATGAAATGGGCGACTGCTGACACACAGGAGAAATCTGACCCTGTGGGGCCGCCTTTCGCGCGTCGGCCAACATCAAAAATTTGCGTGACAGGGAAAAACAGGAAATAAGAGAACGTACAACTATTGAGATTTACCACAATCAGCAGGCTGTAGTTCCCTGGGGCCATCCGAGAAAGACCCGCCACGCAAGACCAGTCAGAGCGTCGCCGGGCAGTGGGGACATCAGTCGGCTCAGCTTGCATAGCAGGCAGCTGAGACCAAGCCCCAAGCCACGGGCAAGATGCGGCCCTCCGCACGACAGGTGCTGGGCACCGAAGCCCGTCTAGATTCGGGGTTTGTCGGCATCGGAATTCAGAGCTGTCCTGTGCGATTCCTGGGGATGACCATCGAAAATCTGGGCCGGATTCCCAACATTTGCAAGCGCAGGGTGAGGTCTTGGCGGTATCGTGTTTCAAAGAGTTGAGTCTGATCCCTGGTCGCCGATCACATGATCCCGTCGCCTTGGCCGCGTGGCGCATTGATCGCACAAGATATGAGATATGGCACCGTGACCAGGCTCGTGATCAGAAAGTGTGTTTGGTGGTGGCGATCGGTAGCAGTGCTAGTCGGACGCGCTGTTTGTAATTCTGCATCCCAGGATCGTGGCGGCCATGTCCCAGAGTGCCGGGCTTGCGTGAGGATCCCACACTTCGGCGCGCGCACGTGAGTGAGTGCGAGACCGCGCAGCGCCTGCAGCAGCGCAGGGCGCGATTTGCCACCTGGTGTTGTTGGCCTCCTCCTTTCCCCTCTTTGTCCCCCATCCCGCTCTTTCGTCCTGCGGGCGTATTCTGTCGATCCGGGGCGGAGCCCACAAACAAAACATTAGCCTGGCGAAGAACCCAACCACATGCAGTTGTGAATACCGCAGCAGTGGGCGTCACTTTCAGTGGAACTCCCCATAGGACCACGGAACGGGTGAGGGGTGAGCCGAGATGGGTACCACTGGGGCTTTCGGTGAAGCTCCATATGGGGCCATGAAACACGTGCGGGGTGTGCCGAATTGGCGGAAACGCATGTGAGGGCCGCCACTGGGGCATCCAGTGGAGCTCCCTATGGGGCCCCGAAGCATGCGGGGGGGGTGCGGGGATGGGTGGCGGTGACGCATGTAAGTGCCGCCACTGGTGCCTTCGGTGCAGCTCCCCATGGGGCCACGAAGCGTGTGAGGGGTGTACAGGGATGTGTGGCGGGGACGCATGTGAACGCCGCCACTGAGACTTTCGGTGCAGCTCCCTCTGGGGCCACGAAACGTGTGAGGGGTGTGCCGAAGTGTGTGCGGGTGACGCATGCGGGCGGTGCCATTGGGGCATTCGGTGGAGCCCCCTTTATCGGGCCACGAAACCTGTGAGGGGCGTGCTGGGATGGGTAGTGGGGACGCATGTGAGCGCGGCAACTGGGGTCTTCGGTGGAGCTCCCTATGGGGCTACGAAGCGTGTGAGGGGTGTGCTCGGGACGCATGCGGGCGGCGGCACTGGGGCCTCCGGTGGAGCTCCCTATGGGGCCACGAAGCTTGTGAGGGGTGTGCCGAATTGAGTGTGGGTGACGCATGCGCATGTGAGCGCCGCCATTGGGGCCTTCGGTGGAGCTCCCTATGGGGCCACGAAACGTGTGAGGGATATGCCGAATTGGGTGTGCGGGACGCATGTGAGCGCCGCCATTGGGGCCTCCAGTGGAGCTCCCTATGGGGCCACGAAACGTGTGAGGGGTGTGCCGAATTGGGTGTGCGGGACGCATGCGGGCCGGCAGCACTGGGGCCTTCGGTGGGAGCTCCCTATGGGCCACGAAACGTGTGAGGGGTGTGCCGAATTGGGTGTGCGGGACGCACGCGGGCGGTGGTAACTGGGCCTTGGTGGGCTCCTAGGGGCCAAGAAACGTATGAGGGGTGGCCAATGGTGTGCGGGACGCTGCGAGCGGCGGCACTAGGGCCCCGGGGAGCTCCCTATGGGGCCACGAAACGTGTGAGGGGTGTTCCGAAATGGGTGTGCGGGACGCATGCGGGCGGCGGCACTGGGGCCTTCGGTGGAGCTCCCATATGGGGCCACGAAACGTGTGAGGGGTGTGCCGAATTGGGTGTGCTCGACGCATGCGGGCGGCGGCACTGAGGCCTTCGGCGGAGCTCCTTATGGGGCCACGAAACGTGTGAGGGGTGTGCCGAATTGCGTGTGCGGGACGCGTGCGGGCGGCGGCACTGGGGCCTTCGGTGGATCTCCCTATGGGGTTACGAAACGTGTGAGGGGTGTGCCGAATTGGGTGTGCGGGACGCATGCGGGCAACAGCATTGGGGCCTTCGGTGCAGCTCCGTATGGGGCCACGAAGCGTGTGAGGGGTGTGCCGAATTGGGCGTGCGGGACGCATGCGGGCGGCGGCACTGGGGCCTTCGGTGGACTCCCTATGGGGCCACGAAACGTATGAGGGGTGTGCCGAATCGGGTGTGCGGGACGCATGTGAGCGCCGCCATTGGGGCCTCCAGTGGAGCTCCCTATGGGGCCACGAAACGTGTGAGGGGTGTGCCGAATTGGGTGTGCGGGACGCATGCGGGCGGCGGCACTGGGGCCTTCGGTGGAGCTCCCATATGGGGCCACGAAACGTGTGAGGGGTGTGCCGAATTGGGTGTGCGGGACGCATGGGGTCGGCGGCATTGGGGCCTTCGGTGGAGCTCCCTATGGGGCCACGAAACGTGTGAGGGGTGTGCCGAGTTGGGTTTGCGGGACGCATGCGGGCGGCACGGGGGCCTTCGGTGGCGTTCCTTATGGGGCCACGAAACGTGTGTGGGGCGTGCCGAAGCTGATACCGAAGCTAATGGCGATGATGGTGACGATGATGAGGACGACGATGATGACGATGACGATGACGATGACGATGACGATGACGATGACGATGACGATGACGATGACGATGACGATGACGATGACGATGACGATGATGATGATGATGATGATGATGATGATGATGCTGATGATGATGATGATGATGATGATGATGATGATGATGGTGATGGTGATGGTGATGGTGATGGTGATGGTGATGATGATGATGATGATGATGATGATGATGATGATGATGATGATGATGATGATGATGATGATGATGATGATGATGGGAGGAGGGAGTTGGGGGAGGAGGAGGAGGGGAGGAGACGCGGGGACCGTCTCTTCAAAACGAGGACCCAACACCACAGGATGGTTAGGAAAAGTTAGTCTGGCGAAGAACCCAACCATATGCAGTTGTGAGTACCGCAGCTGTGGGCTTCATCTTCAGTGGAACTCCCCACGGGACCACGGAGCGTGTGAGGGGTGAGCCGAGATGGGTGCCATTGGGGTTTTCGGTGAAGCTCCCTATGGGGCCATGAAACACGTGCGGGGTGTGCCGACATGGGTGGCGGAAGCGCATGTGAGGGCCGCCATTGGGGCCTCCAATGGAGCTCCCTATGGGGCCCCTAAACATGCGGGGGGGGGGCAGGGATGGGTGGTGGAGACGCGTGTAAGTTCCGCCACTGGGGCCTTCGGTGGAACTCCTTATGGGGCCACGAAGCGTGTGAGGGGTGTACCGGGATGTGTGGCGGGGACGCATGTGAGCGCCGCTACTGGGGCTTTCGGTGCAGCCCATTGTGGGCCACGAGACGTGTGAGGGGTGTGCCGAATTGCGTGCGGGTGACGCATGCGGGCGGTGCCACTGGGGCCTTCGGTGGAGCTCCCCATGGGGCCACGAAACCTGTGAGGGGCGTGCCGGGATGGGTGGTGGGAACGCACGTGAGCGCGGCCATTGGGGCTTTCGGTGGAGCTCCCTATAGCCTATGGGGCCACGAAACCTGTGAGGGGTGTGCCGAATTGGGTGGGTGTGAGCGCCGCCACTGGGGCCTCTGGCGGAGCTCCCTATGGGGCCACGAAGCGTGTGAGGGGTGTGCCGAATTGGGCGTGCGGGACGCATGCGGGCCGCGGCACTGGGGCCTTCGGTGGAGCTCCTTTTGGGGCCACGAAGCGTGTGAGGGGTATGCCGAACTGGGCGTGCGGGACGCATACGGGCGGCGGCACTGGGGCCTCCGGTGGAGCTCCCTATGGGGCCACGAAACGTGTGAGGGGTGTACCGAATTGGGTGTGGGTGACGCATGCGGGCGGCGGCACGGGGGCCTTCGGTGGAGCTCCCTATGGGGCCACGAAGCCTGTGAGGGGTGTGCCGAATTGGGTGTGCGGGACGCATGCGGGCGGCGGCATTGGGTCCTTCGGTGGAGCTCCCTATGGGGCCACGAAGCGTGTGAGGGGTGTGCCGACTTGGGTGTGCGGGACGCATGCGGGCAGCGGCATTGGGGCCTTCGGTGGAGCTCCCTATGGGCCACGAAACTTGTGAGTGGTGTTCCGAAATGGGTGTGCGGGACGCATGCGGGCGGCGGCACTGGGGCCTTCGGTGGAGCTTCCCATGGGGCCACGAAACGTGTGAGGGGTATGCCGAATTGGGTGTGCGGGACGCATGTGGTCGGCGGCACTGGGGCCTTCGGTGGAGCTCCCTATGGGGCCACGGAAGGTGTGAGGGGTGTGCCGAATTGGGTGTGCGGGACGCAAGCGGGCGGCGGCACTGGGGCCTTCGGTGCCACGAAGCGTGTGAGGGGTGTGCCGAATTGGGTGTGCTCGACGCATGCGGGCGGCGGCACTAGGGCTTTCGGTGGAGCTCCCTATGGGACCACGAAACGTGTGAGGGGTGTGCCGAATTTGGTGTGCGGGACGACTGCGGGCGGCGGCAGCGGCATTGTGGTCTTCGGTGGAGCTCCCTATGGGTCCACGAAGCGTGTGAGGGGTGTGCCGACTTGGGTGTGCTCGACGCATGCGGGCGGCGGCACTAGGGCTTTCGGTGGAGCTCCCTATGGGTCCACGAAACGTGTGAGGGGTGTGCCGAATTGGGTGTGCGAGACGATTGCGGTCGGCGGCACTGGGGCCATCGGTGGAGCTCCCTGTGGGGCCACGAAGCCTATGAGGGGTGTGCCGAATTGGGTGTGCGGGACGCATGCGGGCGGCAACATTGGGGCCTTCGGTGGAGCTCCCCATGGGGCCACGAAACGTGTGAGGGGTATGCCGAATTGGGTGTGCGGGACGCATGCGGTCGGCGGCACTGGGGCCATCGGTGGAGCTCCCTGTGGGGTCACGAAGCTTGTGAGGGGTGTGCCGAATTGGGTGTGCGGGACGCATGCGGGCGGCAACATTGGGACCATCGGTGGAGCTCCCTATGGGGCCACGAAACGTGTGTGGGGTGTGCCGTAGCTGATGCCGAAGCTGATGGCGATGATGGTGACGATGATGAGGACGTTGATGATGACGATGACGATGACGATGACGATGACGATGACGATGATGATGACGGGAGGAGGGAGGAGGGGGAGGAGGAGGAGGGGAGGAGACGCGGGGACCGTCTCTTCAACACGAGGACCCAACACCACAGGATGGTTCGGGAAAATCCAAAGCCTGGCACTGATTGGGGCGGTCCTGACGGGGAGGAGGACGGAGCGAGGAGCGGCTTCGTGGGAGCTACGCAGCGCCAAGCCCAGAGGGAACGTGTGGAGGGCCTCCGATGGCGTTCTCGCGACGGCCTCGGGCCCATACAGTCAGGGCGCTGAACAAGGAACCGTGTCCGTTGGGGAGGTGCTCGGTGTTCCTTGATTGTTTCGCAGCTTTCCCAAGGTGTTCCTTCGGCTTTCGATGGGAAGCCGAAGTTTAGCTTATGGATAGAAGGGGCCGCGTTCCTTATTTGGGGTTCCTTAGGTCAAAGCCCCGACTGTATAAAGGGAGTCCCCGATCCCCACCTTGTGGCGAAGGGGCTGGCAGGTTTGTCCTGACGGCTGTCCGGGAGGCTGCCCCGCTGGAATGGGCGTCTCGCCTGTTGTCCGATCGTTGTTTCCCGAGGGTCGCCCCAATGACTCTCCCGACGGCTGTTCCGATGGCTGTCCCGGTGGTTGTCTTGATGTTCGCCCCGTGGTTGGATCATTGTCCCAACGGTTGTCCCGTGGTTGTCCCGATGGTTGTCCAGATGGAGTCCCGCGGCCGTCTTGTGGTCCTACCGTGGTTGCATTGTGGTTGTCCCGATGGTTGTCTCGTTGTTATCTGGTGGTTGTTCCATGGTTGTCCCCGTGTCTGCGAATGTGGACCGTTCAAAATCATCACCCACAGGACAGGGTGCTATTACAGGTATCTTCGGCCCAGCGTGGAGCCTCCTCGGAGCAAGACTGGGGGCACGCGGAACACATGGGGAGAATCTGTGTTTTTTCTCCACTGTTCCCTTGCTCTGGAGAAGCGATGTTGGAGGCGTCTTAGAGCCATCTTTGGGACTTCTCGGGACAACATTGAGGCACCTCCGCAGCTATCTTGGGCCCTCGTTTCGGCAATATTGGGGCCGTCTTGGGGCACATTGGAGTCCTCCTTTGTCGCCTTGTCGCTGACGCGTGTCGTTAGAATGTTCTCATGATGATTTCGGACTGATTTCGGATCCTGGGAGGCCTCCTGAGGCCGAGGAAGCGTTGCTAAGCGAACCAGGCACAATGTTTGGAGTCGCGCCTCCAGCAAAAAATACAGCCTCAGATACCTCGCGCATTGTTAGGGCACCTGACTTCCACGGTGGCTAACTTTGTCACGCACATCCGAGCTCCGCGGCGACGACCTTGAAGGAAATACGTGTGAAGTGGATTGCTTTCGCATGCGATTCTGGTCGACGGTGGTCCGCTTTGCGAACGCAGTGTTGGTGCGTGCGCGGCTGTCCTAAGCTTCCTTCTTGGAGCTGATGCCCAGCTTTCCTGCATTCCTCCGAGCTGCTCGACCCCCCCTGACAGTCTGAGGTCCCGTCTGCGATGTCTCGGTGGGCTCCTTTGCGGGCTGAGCAGCTTGTGATTCTACCACACGGGGCACGCAGCCGCATGGCACGGGCCGGTACGCTTACACACTGAATTCCATCACGCTGTGCTGGCTTGTCCGTTAACGTGTTGCATGTTTCTTCTTGCCGTGGATTTGCACGTCCCATTTTCATGTGGCCCATCTGTTCGCCAGGACAAGTTCTGTTCCAGACCGACGTCGAGAGATACGCACGCCCACGTGCACCACCATGTGCACTACGGCGGGATCGGGGGATTTGGAGTGTTCACGATACGTGGTACTCATGCTCTCAGTGGACAGTCTCACTTCACCACCACAATGTGTCCCACGTCCTTGGGCAAATGGTTATTTGTTGACGATGGTGCCAATCATGGCAAGGGCAGCTCTGGTCGGTCGATTGCTTCCGCGCCACACGTGGTCCGATCGACATCACTACCTGCATGAGTTTTCTCCCCCTCACAGCCTCTCCAACGGACATATATATATATATATAGATATATACACACACATGTATATAGATGGAGGTGCAAGCAGCGCCTGGTCCCCAGCTGTACCGAGGGGGATTGCCATGGAAGCGGGCACAATTGGCATACGCCGACCTTGCCAGCGGATGTTGACGGATACTCTGGGGACCCAGAGGAAGTCCAGAGAATGGAAGCCACCTTTGATAGGCTTGCTTTCCACCACCGCCCCACCACCATAAGCTGGAGGGGGGAAGGAGGTGGCGGTGGAAAACAGGCCCACCAACCCTCACTGAGGGAGGCACGTGCGCTCGTCCTAGAGATTCCCTTCTGCCTTGGAGAGGATGTCTCCCTCTTTCTCCTCCTCCTGCTCCTCCTCCTCCTCCTCCCCCTCCTCCTCCTCCTCCTCCTCCTCCTCCTCCTCCTCCTCCTCCTCCTCCTCCCCCATCCCTTCCCTTTATAGATAACTCCTCCCTATCGCACCGCCAGACGTGTCGGTAGGGCGGGCCAGGCGTTTCGTTTGAGACGTCCGCACCATTTATGCTCCTGAAGTTGGGAATTCGCAAGAGTTGCACGGATGCAGGGGGTCGTTTTCAAAATGGAGTTCTCGCCTTGGCGCCGCGCACGTTCGATTCAATTGCCTGAGACAAATACAAGGACGGAGCACAGATTGTGTTTACAACGAAACTCGTCTTGGCGCCGGGCGCGTTCGTTTCAAAAGCTTGCAACAGTTATATGGGTGAAGGGCGGCCCCTTTTCAAAATAGGGTTCCCGCCTCAGCGCCGCGCACACTTGCTTTCAACATTCGCACCATTTATAAGGATGGGGTTCTCGCCCTTGTGCCGCGCACATTCATTTCACCAGCGTTCAGCGATGACAAGGATGGAACGCAGGTGGTGTTCGACATGGGGCTCGCGCCCTAGTGCCGTCAACATTCATTCCAAAAGCTTGTTGCAACTGCAAGGGTTGAGCATAGGCGGTGTTCAACATTGGGCTCTCGCCTGAGCACCGCGCACATCCACGTTGAAGATATGCAGCATGGAACACCGGTGGTGTTCAAGCTGGGATTCTCGCCTCAGCGCCGCACAAATACATCTCAAAGCTTGCAACTGTTACAATAATGGCGTGCGGTTCCTTTCATAATAAGGATCTCGCGTTAACGCCGCGTACACTCGTGCAAAAGCATTCGCAGCAATTGCGAGGATGGAGCTGTGTGACAAAGGGCTCTGCTTGAACGACGCGTGCATTCATGTCATAAGCTTGTAGCGGCTACAACGATGGAGCCCAGGTGGTGTGCAACCTGGGGTTTTCGCCTGAACGCCACGCGCATTTATTCCCAAAGCTTGCATCAATGACGAAGATTGGACACAGGGGGTGCTTGAAAGGGGGCTCTCGCCTTGGCGCCGCGCGCATTCGTTCTCAAAGCTCGCAGCAGCTACAGGGGCGGAGGGGAGCCCCTTTTCGGAACGGGGCTCTCGCCGTAGCGACGCGCGCGTTCGCCTTAAAAGCTTGCATCGCTAAAATGAGGGTGAACCATCGATGGTCTTCAACATGGGGCTCCCGCTTGGGACTTCCAGTCTTCAGACGAGAAGTGTCAACTGATGCAGCGGCTGCATAGAGGGTGGCTTTTTTTTTTCCCAGTCATCCTGTGGTGGTGGGTCCTCGTTTTGAACAGACGTCGCCCCGCGTTCCTCCTCCTCTCCTCTCCTCCTCCTCCTCCTCCTCCTCCTCCTCCTCCTCCTCCTCCTCCTCCTCCTCCTCATCCTCATCCTCCTCCTCCTCCTCCTCCTCCTCCTCCTCCTCCTCCTCCTCCTCCTCCTCCTCCTCCTCGTCCTCCGCTCATTTCGGCACACCCCTCACACGTTTCGTGACCTCACAGGGAGCTCCACCGAAGGCCCCAGTGCCACCGCCCGCATGCGTCTCCCACACCCATTTCGGCACACCCCTCATACGCTCTGTGGCTCCATAGGGAGCTCCCTATGGGGCCACGAAACGTGTGAGGGATGTGCCGAAATGGGTGTGTGAATGGGTGTGTGGGGGGGGACGTATGCGGGCGGTGGAGAGGAGGAGGGGGAAGAGGACGAGATGAGGAAGGGAACGCGGGGACCGTCTCTTCAAAACGAGAACCCAACTACACAGGTTGGTTGGGACAGCAGATGGGAGATCTGATTACGTTCCCCCCTCGTGAACCTCAAATATCGCCTCTTGGACCCCTCTTGGGCGCTCTTGGGGCGCTCTAGGGCGCTCTTGGGGCCGTCTTGGGGCTCGCTTGGGCCTTTCTTGGGGCCCTCATGGGCCCTTGAGTAGCTGTCTTGAGGCATTGGACGGCCATCGGAAGCGAAAAGGCAAGAAAGCGAAACATATTGATGTGCCTTAGGTTGTGGAAGGCTTGGCGGCCTCCTGGGGAGGCTCCGTGGCCACCTGGGGCCGACTTGGAGCACTATTGAAGCCTCTTCGGGCATCTGGGGAGCCATTTTGGGGCATCTTGGGCTATCTTGAGCCATCTTGGAGGTCACCTTGGGTTTTCTAAGGCGCACTTGGAGCCGTCTTGCGCCATCTTGGACGCTCAAACGCGTCGCGAAACCCCATGTCCAGATCCAGAGGAGGGGGTAGGGGGAGGGATAAACCCCTCCCCCAAGGGGAACAAGGGGGTTGGAAAAGAAAGCTCTCTAGACCACCTACGCCCTAAGGGCTGGTGGGATGCATGGCCACAAGTACAAGCTCATGCATCAGTTACACGGACGGGGTGGGCCTTATTTCAGAAACGGAGGTATCGTTGACCACTTCGCTCAATTGTATGATTGCACGTTCTTGACTACTTGGTTGGAGAATGCAAGGCAGGGCCTTTTCAAAACGGGTGTCTCGACTGAACGGCAGGCCAAAGGTGTGCTGGTCTTCCAAGAGGGCGCTTCCTGCAGTGAAAAGGAAGGCCTGCAGGGACCTCTCAGGGGACTACGGACGGGAGGGTGGACTGCAGCATCGCTGACGCATCTTAAGCTTACTCTGGTCCCCCCCATCTCCGTCTTGCACTTCTGCAGGACTCCGTCGTTCTCCCCGCTGACGGGGCCCGCCACGCCCAGTGGCCTCGGCTCGGCGCCAGGCAGGCCACAGGTTTCGCCAGTGCAGCCTGGCCTTGCGCGTGGTTTTCTTCGCAGTGGGGAGTTGGTTCTGCGTTGGCCTGCAGGCCCTCCACCATCACCTCTTACCGCTTCACCTCCCCCACACACACACCCACAACGAACCAAGGTCTGCGAATTGGCCGCACTAGCAAGCTGGCCGCAAGCACTCAGGCAGCCTCGGGGGAGGGGAAAGAGAGGAAGGGGGAAGAGAGAGAGGGAGAAAGACGAAGGTGAAGGCCCAACCCAGCTCCCACCGCAGCTCTGCCATGACCAAGCCACGAGGCGGTGGAGGGGAAGGGAGGAAGTGCCCATGCTTGTTGGACCCTAAACGCCACCAATCTCACCAAATCCTCTGGCACCCCCCTACAAAGTCCTTCAGAGCCTCAAGGCGCACCGCGGCACCCTGCGGCGTCGGGCTTGCCAGGCGCCGGGGACGTCCCGCCCGAGTCGTCGCTGCCCTCCCTGGGCGACGGCTTGTCAGGCGCGCGGCCCAGCCATCGCCGTCGTGGTCGTCGTCGTCGGCGGCATTGGCGTTGTCTTCCTCCCCCTGTCGCGGCCAGATCCGTCTCGGCATCCTGGTCAGACGCGCTCCTCGGGGGTGGGAAGGGAAAGAGGAGGGGGATGAGGCGGAGGAGAAGGATGAGGAGGAAGAGGAGGGGGATGGGGATGAAGAGGGGGATGAGGATGAAGAGGAGGAAGAGGAGGTGGAGGAGAGGAAGAGAGGATGAGAGATGAGGAGCAGGAGGAAGGAGGAGGAGGGGGAGGAGGGAGGGGAGGAGGAGGAGGAGGAAGGAGGAGGAGGAGGTGAGGGAGGAGGAGGAGGAGGAGGAAGGAGAGCAGAGACAAAACAAGCAGAGGAGAGCGGAGGCGATGATCAGGAGGAGGAGGAGGAGGAGGAGCTACGGCCCCGGGGGAAACCGTGCACGCCTTCCTCGCTGCCAGAGTGCTCAAGCCGAAACTTCTCAGGCGCCGTCTTCGACTGCTGGCGCCTGGAGCCGCGACCGCACCCAGCGGGATCTTGGGCAGGAGCGGGGGGATCAGGGGCATGTCGCTCTCCGGGGCAGCACGCAAATCCCATAGGGCTGCTGCGGATGTCTTCGCAGTCCTGAACATATTTCTACAGGGGCACACCGGCAGAGTCATGATCGCGAGAATCCAACGGAGAGCAGGTACTGTCCACGATGCTCGAGGCAAGAGCCTTGCAAAGGCCTCCGGGGTAGGCCTTCTTCTTAGAGACCGTACGAAAGACGCCGTCGGGGAGTTCTCCTAGGAGAGGTTTGTGGGCGCCCTTCCCGTGGGAGCAGCGGCATGTCCCTGGCGTGCCACGGAGACGATTAGGCAAACTGGGCATGCGCACCGAGAAGATGCATGCGGGCGCGCGTCCGACAGTGGACGGGCAGACTGAGCCATCCTGGATGCTCGCAGTGGTCGACCTCCGTG
>CAUYUJ010004870.1:0-17500 GCA_963575745.1 Prorocentrum cordatum
GTCGCAGTAGTAGTAGTAGTAGTAGTAGTAGTAGTAGTAGTAGTAGTAGTAGTAGTAGTATTAGTGGTAGTAAGTAGTAGTAGTAGTAGTAGTAGTAGTAGGGGAAGTAGTAGTAGTAGTAGTAGTAGTAGTAGTAGTAGTAGTAGTAGCAGCAGTAGTAGTATTCAGTCTTAGTAGTAAGTAGGTAGTAGAAGAAGACTTAGTAGTATTAGAAGTAGTCGTAGTAGTTAGTAGTAGTAGTCGACTTATTTTAATATCTAGTTTAATACTATCTACTAATACTACTTAATACTACTTTTACTTACTATACTACATACTATCTACTACTACTATTTCTACTACTACTACTACTACTACTACTACTACTACTACTACTACTACTACTACTACTACTACTACTACTACTACTACTACTACTACTGCGACTACGACTATTAATATTACCTCTACTACTACTACTACTACTACTACTACTACTGCTACTACTACTACTACTACTACTACTACTACGACGACTACTACTACTATTACTATTAGTACTACTACTACTACTACTACTACTACTACTACTACTACGACTACTACTACTACTACTACGACGACGACGACTAAGGACTGACTACAAACCATTAGCTACTAACCTACTGGGTACGAACCTCCTACTACTTACTACATACGACCAGCTACTAACAAAAGAATGTAAATTTCGCTCGGACAACTATTCATTGCTGAATACCGACTACTACGTTCTATCCACTAACACCTAGCTACGAGCTGCTAGCTACGAACTACTACCAACTTGGTCGACATGTAGTTTAGTAATATTACATAGAAGAGTTCCTTCTCTGGGCAAAAGAAGCCAGACCGATGGGAAATCTCTGTAGCCCCTTAAGGGCACCTCATTGCGATTTGCGAAAATCAGTTTTGACAGAAGTGTGAGGATCCTCGATGAGGTCTCACCCGGAAAACTAACCCTTTCCGAAGGTTCCCCAGGAATCTACAAGGATTCGGTAGTACACCCGGAGAACGAACCCCCGGAGAACGAACCCTTTTCCCGGAGAAAGAACCCCTCGCCACGGGGGGGGGGATTCGAACCCCCACCACGCCCTGAATCCACGGGGGGGGGGGGGGACCCGGTTCCGACCCCCCCCCATCCGAGCGCCCACAAAATGCGCTCTTTCCCAGCTGTGTCTGCCTAGTGCAGTGTAGGAATACTTGAATAATATGAATTTGGCGCGTTTCTGTTGGCTCGAAATCAATTTCATGGCATGGTTCCTCTGCAATTCAGCGGGCACAGTGTGCATGGTGATCGGATTGTACACATGCAAAGCGTGAGGAGCCGCAAGAAAGGCTGCCCACGCTGTTGCTTTGTCCACGCGGGCCGCCACCTCCATTATTCTGTCACCACTAACTGTGCAATGACCGACTGGATTCGCTGGCTACCCTGGCATATCTTGGGCCCAGATGACAGCTGGAGGAGGAGAAAGAAGAGGAGGAGGAGGAGCAGCAGAAGCAGCAGCAGCAGCAGGAAGAGCTCTGCACCTCGGTCCCCCCGAACCTCCTCGCTCCTCGATTCTAAACTCCCCATCGAGGAGGGGGGTAAGGGGGAGGAGGAGGAGGAGGAGGAGGAAGAGGAGGAGGAAGAGGAGGAGAGGGAGGAGGAGGAGGAGGAGGAGGAGGAGAAGGAGGAGGAAGAGGAGAAGGAGGAGAAGTAGGAAAGCGATCCTCGATCCCCCTCGCCCTGCTGGCCTTCTGCGCGCGGCCGAGGGGCCGCCGCTGCGCGACGCTTCGGCCGAAGGGCACGCCTTGCCTGCGCGGCGCTCGCGCCCCGCCCTCGCGCGGGGGGCAGTCCGCGACCGCGGGTCCGCGGGCCGCCCGGCCACCGTCGGGGCCGGAGGGTCGAGGACAAGCGAGAGCGGGCGTCGCTGGACCGGGAGGACTTCTCGTCCATCCTTGTGCCCCCGGGAGCTGCCGGTGTTCCACGATTTCGGCCTCTGGGGGCCGTCCTGGGCCCCAGGGCCGTCACTGATCGAGACAGGGTGGGAGACATTGCCAGGATGAAGCCCAGGCGGGCTCCAGGGGCCGAGCTTGAATGGATCTTGAAGACCAGGGAGGTGGAGGAGGGGGAGCAGCAGCAGCAGGAAAAAGCTGTGCGCGCCCGGTGGGGAGCTCATGAACTCGGATGGCCAAGCCGCTACCGTCGGGAACCTTTGCTTTTAGCGTGTCGCGGCGGCGGCCCCGGCGAGACGCTGTGGCCCGCGGCGTGTCGCCCCGCTCCGCGGGGCGGGAGGCGGGGGAGAGGCTCGGGACTTCGACGCTCGGGGACCGGGGGCGTGGACAGCGTGCCGCACTGGGGCGCGGTGGGCCGAAGCCGGCGAGGCGGCACGCTGTCCAAAAGGGCCCGGCCGCCATCGACGTGCCTGCTTTATGGGTCCTGCTTTTGCCGCGGCGGGGGCGTCAGGAGAAAGAGGCGGAGCAGGAGCAGGAGCGGCAGCGGCGACGGGAGAGCTCGGGCAGGGGCGCGAGGGGTCGCGCCTCCTCGGGTGTTGCCGAAGCTGCCCCTGGCCCAAAGGTGCGCCCCCCGGTTCCCCTCAACTTGGGAGCCCCGGGGTCCCCCTGGGCCTCGTGAGGGGTGCGCTGAAGGCTGCGGGGGCCGCCTTGGAAATCCTGGGGCACCTTCGGCCAGGGGCACTTCTGGCAACACCCGACCTCTGAGCGCGGCCTGCAGGGCCTCGGCCCTGCCGGAGACAATCAGAGCGCCTGAGTCCGCCGACGCCCGAGCAGAGTGGGCCGGGTGGTCGGCAGGCGCGGGGCCCGGGAGGGACACTCCAGACATGGGGGCGCTGCCGTGCAGCTGTCAGGGCACCGGTGTGCATGGCTCAGTCATCATTGGAGGTCTTCTGGTGCCCGACAATGTTGCACAGGTGGTGCAGCAAAGGGTGAGGAGGAGGAGGAGGAGGAGGAGGAAGAGGAGGAGGAGGTGCGGAGCAGATCAGACGAAGCAGGACTGGGAGCACGAGCAGGAGCAGCAGGAGCAGCAGGAGGAGTAGCAGGAGGGGCAAGAGGAGGCAGGAGCGGGATGATCAGGAGCAGGAGGGAGCTTACAGAATTCAAGGGCCCCACAGAGCATTGTCGCAAACAGCGAATGGTCAGGATCGTCAAGCCAAAGAAGTGGCAGGGACCGGAAAAGCGGAAAAAGAGGGAGCGGAAGGCCCATTCGGAGCATCCTCCACCCGACGACGACGGAGCGGCCCGTCGACTCGAGGAGGAGCAGGAGGAGGAGGAGGAGGAGGAAAAGGAGGAGCAGGAGGAGGATCGAGCCAGAGGGGCGTGACTGCAGGCGGCGGCGGGGGGCGACATGGGGATGGAGATGGCGCTGCTGCCGCAGGTGTAGGAGTGGATCTGCGCTCCGCTCAGCCACTCGGGAACCTGCCGCCCCCGCCCTCATCTGGCGCACGCGTGCCTCGGAGCGCGGAGACTCCCGAAATTCGGAGGGCAGCGCTCAGGAAGGGAGGGGAGTGGAGGGGAGGGAAGGGGAGAGGAGGGAAGAGCAGACGGGGGGGCAGGGGTCAGGAAGGAGTGGAGGGTAGAGAGGGAGGAGACCGGCGGAAAGGAAAGGGTGTGGGGAGAGGAGAGTCAGCACTTGTTGGTGCTGGCATGACCAAAAGAAGTCTTGAAGTCAGATAATGATAAAGACGCTGGGCTGGCAATGAAAGAAGGACATCTCCATCCGCCTTGCGCTCAGCATAGCCAGCAAGGAAAGCCACCTAGCCATGAAATTGACGGCAGAGGATGTGCCTTCGTCGGGATCCCTGGCAGACCTATGCTTGGACCCGACGCAGCGGCGCCGCAGCCATGGACGGTGGCAGTCGCGCCATGGTGCCGTGGGCCATAACCCTTTGTCCAAAACAGAGGACACAGGTCTACAGTCAACCCGTATAGTAAGGATGCGCGATAAGGATGCAAGGGCCTTGGAAACCCATTTCGAAGCTTTACGAGCGGGGCGCGGCCAACGAAAGTAGCCAAGAATGGACTGAGGAGGCAAGGATGCAGGGGTACCCTCGGGAAGGTGGCCCGTCCTTCCTCTGTGGGTTGACTGTACGGAGTCAATGAAACCACGGGGCCATGCAGCCGTGGCCATGAGGCCATGGGGCCGCATGGCCCCAACGACGGGCTGGGGATGGCGGCTGTGGCAGATCCCGGTGGGCACGGGAAGGGACTCGGCACGGCAGGGGCCATAGACGGCGTGCCCCAAACCAGACAACAACGTGTCCGGCGTGACCACACGCTGGAGGTGGATCCTTCCGAAGCCGAGCCATAGGATGCAGAGCAAGGCAAGGCGATGCGAAGCATCGCCATGCAGAACATTTCAACAAAACGCTGAGCAATGCGACGCAGCACGAAGCAAAACCACCATACGTTTGACGGCGTAAATCCTGAACTATGGGATATTGCACCCTCGGTGTGCGCCCAGTGCGGCTCACTGGATGCAACATGCGCGGTTCAATTCGCCAGCCCCTTCGGGCTTCCCAGCGTGTTAGAGAACTACCCCTTCCCCAACCCCTGACCCTTGAACCCGGCCCAGTCGATTTGGAGAGGGGGTCCCCCGATGGCGCCAGGGCAATGATCTGCTGCAGAAGCGCTCCTGCTGCAGAAGCCTCCACAATTGCGCCAGACGGTTCCACGACGATCGAAGAGCTCCTAGACCTAAGACGGCCCAAAAGAGCCCCACGAAGGAAGAATATGGCTTCACGCCAGCCCACGAGGCCGCCAAGACGCCTTCAGAGGGTGCCCTATAAAGCCGTCAAGGGGCCAAAAACTGGGATTTCCATTGAGTCGGTTGTAAATTCTGGAGCACTCGCGCTTCCCAGTTTCAGGACAGCCAAAACGGCCCAACAGGCCCCAAGACCGGCCGTAGAGACCCAAAGACAGTTGAACTGAAGCGTAGTGGCAAGCGCAAGGTGGAAGACAGAAGGGTTTGGGGAACAGGAGAAAGCTTAGGATAATGCCGGACCCAGATGAAGTCTCACACGGGGTAAGATGTGTACAGGTTGGAGGGGGACGGGGATATACAGCACGTGGTAGCGAGAGATCGAAAGCAGGAGGTAGGAGTTTGAAGATGGGGAGGTGAGGATGGAAATCAGCGAGGTATAGCGCGAGGGGGGGAGGGTGACGAAGGTCGTCGGCATCTCTCTCTCTCGGACTTTCCCCCTTATACGCTGCTCCGCGCTGGCGCCTCGGGCGGGACGTCGCCGAAGAGGAAAGGCTGGAAAGCTCCAGCCTATCAGGCGGATCCAGTTATGTCTCTCTCTCTCTCTCTCTCTCTCCCCCTCTGAATCTACATATCGCTATATAACATGTGGAGATACATTCACATGCATAGACATATACGCAGTAGACGTATACCGACAGAGTATGTCTGCATCTCTACGTATCGGAGGTGAAGGGGTGAGATCGAAGTGGAACGGAGAGCCCCCCTACCGGGAAATCGATTTCGGTTTCGTGTTCGTGCGTGCCGTGCGTGCGGGCGAGGCGAAGCTGCGTGGGCGGGCGAGAGGAAAGTCTCCTGTGGCTGAGGCGCGGCCGGACCAAATGACTCTCCACCGGGCGGCCGGTGGCGCGCGGTGTCCCGCCGGTGTCCCGGTGGTGTCCTCTGTGGCTGAGGCGCGGCCGGACCAAATGATTCTCCACCGGGCGGCCGGTGGCGCGCGGTGTCCCGCCGGTGTCCCGCCGGTGTCCCGTCGGTGTCCCGTCGGTGTCCCGAAGATGATGATGTTGATGTTGATGTTGATGTTGATGTTGATGTTGATGTTGATGTTGATGTGATGATGATGATGATGATGATGATGATGATGATGATGATGATGATGATGATGATGATGATGATGGTGCTGATGATGATGGTGATGATGATATAGATATGGAGAGACCGGATGTGATATCGATCGTGAGACCGAATGTGAGATCGATTGTGAGACCGAATGGGAGATCGATAGTGAAATCGATAGTGAGACCGAAAGTGAGATTGATTGTGAGATCGATTATGAGATCGATAATGAGATCGATTGTGAGATCGATTGTGATATCGATAATAAGATCGATAGTGAGACCGAATGTGAGATCGATTGTGAGATCGATAGTGAGATCGATAGTGAGACCGAATGTGAGACCGATGGTGAAATCGATAGTGATATCGATAGTGAGATCGATAGTGAGACCGAATGTGAGATCGATAGTGAAATCGATAGTGAGACCGATTGTGAGATCGATTGTGAGATCGATTGCGACATCGATAATAAGATCGATAGTGAGACCGAATGTGAGATCGATTGTGAGATCGATAGTGAGATCGATAGTGAGATCGATAGTGAGACCGAATGTGAGATCGATTGTGAGATCGATAGTGATATCGATAGTGTGATCGATAGTGAGACCGAATGTGAGATCGATAGGGAAATCGATAGTGAGACCGAATGGGAGATCGATAGTGAGATAGACAGTGAGACCGAATGTGAGATCGATAGTGAGATCGATAGTGATATCGAGAGTGAGATCGATCGAGTGCAACGTTGGTCCGTCCCCCCCCCCCTCACCTCCTTATCACCCGAAGGGTGGTCGTATAGGTATATGTATATATCTACCGGAGGTGAGGGGGTGAGATCGAAGTGGAACGGAGAGCCCCCCTACCGGGAAATCGATTTCGGTTTCGTGTTCGTGCGTGCCGTGCGTGCGGGCGAGGCGAAGCTGCGTGGGCGGGCGAGAGGAAAGTCTCCTGTGGCTGAGGCGCGGCCGGACCAAATGATTCTCCACCGGGCGGCCGGTGGCGCGCGGTGTCCCGCCGGTGTCCCCCGGTGTCCCGTCGGTGTCCCGATCATGATGTTGATGATGATGATGATGATGATGATGATGATTATGATGATGATGGTGATGATGATGATGGTAATGATGATGATGTTGATGATGATGATGATGATGATGATGATGATGATGATGATGATGATGATGATGATGATGATGATGATGATGATGACGTCGATTGCGAGATCGATTGTGATCGGTAGTGAGACCGAATGTGAGACCGAATGTGAGATCGATTGTGAGATCGATTGTGAGATCGATAGTGAAATCGATAGTGAGATCGATTGTGAGATCGAATGTGAGATCGATTGCGAGATCGATAGTGAGATCGATAGTGAGACCGAATCTGAGATCGATAGTGAGATCGATAGTGAGATCGATAGTGATATCGATAGTGATATCGATTGTGAGATCGATCGAATGAGATCGATAGTGATATCGATAGTGATATCGATAGTGAGACCGAATGTGGGATCGATTCTGATATCGATTGTGATATCGATAGTGAAATCGATAATGAGACCGAATGTGAGATTGATAGTGAAATCGATAGTGAGACCGATAATGCGATCGATAGTGAGATCGATAGTGAGATCGATTGTGAGATCGATTGTGAGATCGATAGTGAGATCGATAGTGAGACCGAATGTGAGATCGATTGTGAGATCGATAGTGAGATCGATAGTGAGACCGAATGTGAGATCGATTGTGATATCGATAGTGAAATCGATAGTGAGACCGAATGGGAGATCGATAGTGAGATCGATAGTGAGGCCGAATGTGAGATCGATAGTGAGATCGATAGTGATATCGAGAGTGAGATCGATCGAGTGGGACGTTGGTTCCTCCCCCCCCCTCACCTCCTTATCACCCGAAGGGTGGTCGTATAGGTATATATAAATAGATATATATTTATATATATACACGCCACGTTCGTGCTGCAAAGACCCCAGCGTTGGTTTCTGACACCGCGTGGATCGTTCAGGCTTGAACGATCCACGGCTCTTCGATCGCCAAATCGTTCCACCTTGGCCGATTCTGGGCCACTCGCGGCGTTCCACCTTGATCGCTCGCGGCGGGGTCGCCGCCGCGTCGACACGACACGAACCTACCGTGTCCCTGCGTTCACTCACTGCTCAGACATTCTGACTCGTACGGTTACGCGACCTTCTTTATCGAAGGGAGCATTCAAGTAACGATCGGCGCAAGTTCGTCCGCGTCGGCTCCCCGCCTCCATGCCGTGCGAGCGTCCACTCTGCAGAGTCAGGAGCTACTCCGCTCGATCTTGGCTGTGCGGCCAGCTGGCTCGAGGAGGCGGAGTCCAGCAACGGTACGAAGGAGAGGAGGAATGCAAGAATGCAGTAACGAGACCGCGTCTGCTCCCCATCTCAGACTTCCCGCTTCGTTTCCCCTTCCATTGTCCTCCGCCTCCTCCGTGCCTGTGCCCCTCCTCCCCACTGTTCGTCTTCGTCCTTCAAGTCATCATCCTCCTTCCCGAACTACTCCTCGTCCTCACGTGTCTGCGAGGGCAGTGCGACTCTGCCGTGAAATCCGGGCCCACGTCACCCAGAACGTGCCGCACTGGGCGACAGCACAAGTGGAGATAGCCGCGGTACAGCCGGCTCCCTTGCAATGCTGAAAGCAACGAGGCTGAGCAGCGACGGCGCTCGCTGAAGTGGAGAAATCCTCGTGCTCTCGCGCGCGAGCAGTATCCTCTGCATGGCATCCCTGCAGGCAGCACACAGCAAGGTGAAAAGCGAATCCGGCAAGAGATCATGGCAGGAGGGGCGCCTCCAGCCTGCCAATGTCGAACGCGGCCTCGGCAGGCCGGCAACCTGGAGGAGTGGTCTCGGCGCGCCACCGGGCCCATGCAGTGGACACGTACGACAAGGTTGTGGATGCCATGAGAACGGACACTCCAACAGCCCTATCATTGGCTTTAACATGCGCACTTCATGTTTTGAGAAGCCGTATGCAGAATGCCTCAGACATGTTCTCTGCATGTGTACAACATGGTCTAGACATCCGGGAATTACTTGTCAACATGCCTCCTCTCCATTGATCGTCTTCCACAACGATGAAATATCTGAATCTAGGGGCTCGCCTATTGTCAGGCTTAGAGCTCCCAGAGGTGGGGCTCAGGGCTCCTGTGGGCACACCCAGGGCCATCACAAAGGACAAGAAGATCCTGGTGGGGCACCTCTGCCGACAGGCCAGCTTCTTACTAAGCGCGCCGGCTGTAATCCAGCTCGGGTGCTCGGGGAGGGGCGGTGTGTGAAATCCTGAGGAGGAGCTCGAACTCGAGGGTCGTCGGTGCACCCGTCCACCTATACCTCCTCACCCCTTCCCCTTCCAGCCTCCCCCCCCCTGCGAGGCGTGCTGTGGCCCCCCCAGGGCCCGAACATGCCCATCTCCACCGCCTGCCAAGGTCCCCGAAGATCGATCCCCCGGCCGGTGGTTATGGATGAATCCACGCCTCGGACCCTCGTCCTCGACGGGTCAGGGGGGGGAAGGGTGACTGGACTCGCGGCCGTAACGAGACATCCCTGGGCAACCGCACGAGTCTGTCGAGTCGGAGCTCTTGGTTATCCACTAACCACCGATAACAAGCCCTCGGTGAGAGCAAGAGGCATGCATCCTCTGGCGCTAGCACGGGGGAACCGCGAGAAGCAGTAAGAGCACGGTAGGGGGGAAAGGGTGGGGGGTTGGGGAGCCGTCCTGGGGCCTTCTTTTGGCGCCATCATGGGCAATCACGACGCGTTCGAATCCCAGCCATCTGGGCGTAGGTGGCTTAGCGACGTTGTTTCTCCTCCTCCTCCTCCTCCTCCTCCTCCTCCGCCTCCTCCTCCTCCCTCCTCCTCCTCCTCCTCCTCCTCCTCCTCCTCCTCCTCCTCCTCCTCCTCCTCCTCCTCCCTCCTCCTCCTCCCTCCTCCTCCTCCTCCTCCTCCTCCTCCTCCTCCTCCTCCTCCTCCTCCTCCTCCTCCTCCTCCTCCTCCTCCTCCTCCTCCTCCTCCCTCCTCCTCCTCCTCCTCCTCCTCCTCCTCCTCCTCCTCCTCCTCCTCCCCCCGCGTCGTGACACTTCACCCCGTAGCTGTGGACTGGCTCTGACTGACAAATCTGGCGCGGTGGCCGCCCCTGGCCAAACGCAGGAGAGAAGGACGAGGCACTGGTGAAAGTCCGTCCGAGGCGAAGCCTCGAATGGAAGGGTTGGGGTGGACCTGTGGCGATGGTGGTCGTGGTAATGCGATGAAGAACGCAATGATGCCGATGGCGGTAGTGGTGATGATGATCACGATGCCAATGATAGTGATGATGATGATGGTGGTGATGATGATGATGACGATGATGATGATGATGTTGGTGGTGATGATGATCATGGCGCTGGTGATGATGATGAGGAGGAGGACGGTAGTGATGACAATGGTGACAGTGATGGTGATGATGATGATGCGACTGATGATGATGGTGGTGATGATGATGGTGATGGTGATGGTGATGATGATGATGGTGATGATGATGATCCTGGTGATGGTGATGATGGTGATGGTGGTGATGATGATGGTAATTATGATGATGATGACGATAACGATGATGATGATGGTTTTGCTGATGATAATGATGGTGGTGATGATGATGATGGTGATGATGACAATGATGGTGATGATGATAACGATGACGATGATGGTGACGATGGTGATGATGGTGGTGGTGATGATTATGATGGTGATGGTGATGGTGATGGTAATGTTGATGATGGTGGTGATGTTGTGATGATCATGGTGGTGAAGATGTTGATGATGGTGATTATGATGGCGATGCTCATGATGATGGCGATGATGATGACCACGATCATGGCCATGATGATGGTGATGCTGCTGATGGTGATGATGATGGTGGCGGTAATGGTGATGATGATGATGATTGTGACTGTGATGGTGAGAGTAACAATGATGATGGTTTTGATGGGGGGGGGTGATGATGACAATGAAGACCATGATGATGTGATGGTAACGCTGGTGATGGTGATGGCGATGGTGATGCAAGCCACGGACCTTGTAACGGCAATGATGATGGCGATGCTGATTATAATGGTGCTGGTGTTGATGATGTTGGTGATGATGCTGTTGAACATGATGATGGTGACGCGGATGATGATGGTGGTGCTGACGATGGTAAGAACGATAATGATCATGTTGATGGTGATGATGGAAGCGATGTTGATGCAGATGATGATGATGATGATGCTGATTGTGATGGTGACGGTGATGGTGATTGCGATGATGATGGTGATGGAGATGGTGATGGTGATGATGATGATGGTGATGGTGACAGTGACAATGATGATGAGTATGACGATGGTGATGGTGATAAAGATGATGATGATGGTGGTGATGATGATGAGGACGGTGGTGATGGTGATGAATATGATGCTGATGGTGATGGTGCGAATGATGATAATGATAATGATACCGATACTGATCGTGGTGATGATGATGGAGGTGATGATGGTGGTGGCGGCGATGGTGATATGATGATGGTGAACTAGATGATGCTGATGCTGATAATCACTATGATGATGATGAGTTTGCTTCTGGTGATGTTGATGATCATGGTGATGGTGGTGAGGATAATGACGATGATGGTGGTGACGATGATGATGATGATAATGCTGATGGTGATGCTGCTGATGGTGATGATTGTGGTGATGATGATGGCAATGACGATAATAATGATGATGATGCTGATGATGGTGGGGATGGCGATGATGGTGATCACGATGATGGTGATGGTGATGATGATGGTGGTGATGGTGATGATGCTGAAGATGCTGATGGGATGGTGGCGTTAATGCTGATGACGGTTGTGCTGGTGATGGTGGTAGCGCTAGTGATGGTGATGGCAATACTGATGATTATGACGGTGATGGTGGTGCTGATAATGATGATGCTAATCACCAGGATGCTAATGACGTTGATGATGATACTGAGGGTGGAACAAGAATGATGGTGATCATGGTGATGAAGATGATGACGATGATGGTGATGCTGATGATGATGATGGAAGTGATGCAGATGGTGATGGTGATGGTGGTGGCGGTAATGGTGATGGTCATGACGGTGATGGTGGTGGTGTTGGTGATGCTGATGACGGTGGTGGTGATGATGGTGATGATGATGATGTTGGTGGTCATGCTGATGCTGAAGATGATGGTGATGCTGATGATGACGATGGTGATGATGATGATGGTGATCACGATGACGGTGATGGTGATGATGGTGGTGATGGGGGTGGTGACAGTGATGGGAATGGTGAAGATGACGATGATGAAAATAACGATCAATGAAATGGTGATGATTATGGTGGTGATGCTGTTAGTGATGATGCTTGTGGTGATGATGATGATTGCGATGGCAATGGCGATGGCCATGATGATGAAGATAAACATGAAGATGGCTGATGGTTTTGATGATGAGTGTTGATGATAATGATGAAAATGGAGATGATGGAGATGGTGATGATAAGGGGGGTCATGAGCATGGTGATTGGCATAGTGACGGTGATGGTGATGCTGGTATTGACGATGGCAATGCTGGTGGTGGTGATGGTGATGGTGATGTTGATGGTGATGGTGCAGATAATGATAGTGGTGATGATGGTGGCGGTAGTAATGATCATGATGATGGTGTTGATGGGGTTATATTGGTTGTGATAATGATGGTGATGGTGCTGGTGGTGATGATGAAGAGGACGATAATGATAATGATGTTGATGATCACGACGATTACGGTGATGGTGATGATGATCGTGGTGATGATGATGGTGATGATGATGGTAATGGTGATGATGATGATCGTGGTGATGGCGATGAATGTGATGGTGATGGTGATGGTGATAGTGCTAGTGCTGACTATGATTGGGATGATGATGATTATGATGGTGACAGGGATGATGAGTTTGATGATGAGTGGTGATGAGAATGATGCAGATGACGATGCTGAATACGGTGAAGATGGGGGGGTTAATGAGCATGGTGATTGTCATGGTGACGGTGATGGTGATGCTGATGATGACAATGACAACGCTGGTGGCGGTGATGATGATGGTGATGTTGATGGTAATGGCGCAGATAATAATAATGCTGATGATGGTGGCGGTAGTAATGATCATGATGATGGTGTTGATGGGGTTATATTTGTTGCGATGGCGACGGTGATGGTGATGACGATGAAGAAGACGATGATGATACGGACTCCCCCCCCCCGCGGGCAGTCCTTCACCTTCAGGAAGCAGCGAGCAGCCGGACGCGGGCGCACTTCCGACACAGGGCCCCAACCCTGGCGCGCACCATCGAAGCGGTAGCGGCTCTCGAAATTACATCTCGAGCTCGGAGCGAGTTGAAAGCGGCATGCAGCGCACCAGTGGCAATATACAATGAGAGAAGCGAATCAGACGAGGCGATTGGCGGCGCGGCAAGACCAGAGGCAGCAGTAAAAGAGACGGCCCCCCACCAGGATGGGAGCGAGGGCAGAAGAGGACGGAGACAGGCAAGAATATGAGGGCAGCGAAGGTAGTGCTTCATGGTGTCGCTACCTTCGGCGTCGCACCCGAACCTGCAACGGGTCGCTCGGTTCCTGCGTCGAGCGGCAGTGTTCCAACTGTTAGTCCAAGTTTTCAAAGTGGCGACTAAAATCAAGGGGGCAAGCTGTTTGGCAGCCCACCCGAAACGAATCAACGCAGTATCTATTTCCTGACACGAGAGCTCTAAATTCCAGTACTTAAACCGAGGGACCAGAGACTCGCGAACATGTCTGGAGTCCAACTTAAACAAGTGCTTGCAAACAGACCTCTGCGAGTGGGAATCGTTCCAGTACTTCACAGAGACACCAGGGATAGTAGACGGAGCCTTAACGTTTTCGTGTAAACAGAAGAAGACCGAGTTGCGGAACATATGCTGATACTTGCAGGCCACTACGTAGCCCCCGCCCTCCCAGAGTTCATCAACTATCCCAACTTGGCGATGGTAGGCTGTAGCTTTGAGAGCATTCCGATACATAGATGCGCGGGCCTCGCACTCCAAGTCACGCAGACTAGGTTTCAGCCGAAGGTCTTCGAGCTCGAAGAGAGCGAGGCGAGGGATAGAGAACCTGCGACTGCGCGGGAAAGAATTGCGCGACATATAGCAGGACCGACGCCCCCACTGAGTTGAACCTGGCAATGGAGCTTAGCAGCGAGAGACCAGCAGCTTTCACTTCCCGACCTCGAGCGACAACTTTACAGAACGGGGCGCGCCAAGAGCGCAGAGCAGCCGAACGACCAATCACTACCCCAAGGTATTTTGCATGGTCGTCGATCTTAAACATCGCAGCGTCAAGGCCGTGTGCTGAGAACTTCTGAAGAGCAGCTTCTCTGTCGTAACGTAGCGTGACTATGACCGTTTTAGCACAGTTAATAGCGAGACCAGATGCACTGTTTAAACGCTGAAAATCAAAGATAATGCCAGGCAGCTGGCGAAAGACATCTCGGCAAGCGATACCTATGTCGTCGGCAAACGCGCCCAGCTCGCCTGCGTCCACCGGGAGCTCGGGCAGCAGGGCTCGCACGAAAGGGTCGAGGGCGAGAGCAAACAAAGAGCCACTGAGCGGGCACCCTTGGCGCACTCCGCGCAACAGAGGAAAGCCGTCAGAAATAATGCCCCCAAACATGATCCTGATGACAACGTTGGAGTAGAGATTCTGAAACACTCGAACAATGATCCCAGGGGTACCCATTCGCTGCAAGACTTTCCAGATCCAGCCATGGTCCAGGGAAGGAAACCCGGCGGTGAAATCGAAGAACGCGCAGCCTACCTCTGTGTTCGCGTGGAGCGCAACTTCAAACGCCAGAAACCCGTCGACACCGACGATGTTGTCGGACGGGCTGCGCCCTCTAATGAAACCTCTCTGGTGGGCGTCACATAAGGACTCCGCAGCTTTAGCAAGGCTAAGGTTGAGGAGGCCACAAATCATTTTCACGTCCGTATTACTGAGGGCGATGGGGCGAGCGATGTCAGGGGCCCTTTCACCTCCCGAGGGCCCTTCAGCATCAAGAGCATTGGGCAAGAATACACACAGACTAGCGTTGAAGTCCTCCTGGACCTCGCTACCCTCAAGGATGGCAAGGTAGAAGCTGTACAGCGAGCGAAGGCCTGTGTCTCCACAGGCCTGCCAGGCAGAGAACGGCACGCCGTCGATGCCAGGGCTGCGTAAGCTGTTCGACGTACCTTAAGAACAGGGGTTAGGGGATCTTCCACTCAAAGTCAAGGGGAAGGGCGCGAACGAATTGAAGAAGCCACTCTTGGTCAGCTGGGTAAGTACAGTGTCTGCTATGGACTTCACCCCAATGTCGTGCAAGCGCAGCGGCAGCAGCACGAGGTTCAAGCTTAACTGAACCGTCGGGAAGAGAAACGCCTGACAGATAAAATATCCGAGATCTGGTGGCCCATTGGGCCATGTGGCGGGCACTCCGTCGTTTGCGGGTCGCTTTGGTAGAAGCCGAAGCGCGATTATCATTCTCAACCTCTTCAAGTCGCTCTTCAGTAAGAGCACGGCCGCGGGCAGCGGAAAAGTTGTGGAAGGCGGGCTTGTCCAGCCACATCACCGGCGCGGTGCCGATGAAAGCTCCTAGCTCTGGGACAGCGTGGATGGCACTAAGGATAGTCCGCAAACCTTGCCGTTTCATGGCACGGTTCACCGCGAAAGCCCACGCCAAGGCTTCAGCCCGCGACTCAGGGGGGTGGAGGGAACACTTGTTTTTCACAGACTTACCCGCCTCAAACATAAGAGCTTTAATTTCCAAAAATCCTTTCGAAAACGTCTTCAGAGAGATCATGTTCCTGAATGAGTTGTACTAGAACCTCGTTAAAGAGCGGACGCCTGCTAACCCACGAGGGAGTGGTCGGCCTAGCGGCCTGCTCCTGCGGCGAAAACGACACATACACAGGACAGTGATCGCTCGGCTGGTTCGAGTCAAAGATAGACCACTGAGAGCTGGCCATGGTATGCGTGTCTATAAAGTCAGTGGTGTACATGTTGGTGTATATACGATCAAGACGACCCACTGAGACGAGTTTTGACCCTTCATATGCGGCATGTGTGGGGGTGCCCTGGTAGCACTCAGCGAAGTTGCTAAACTTCTGCGCAAAGAACTTGCCAAGAGAGCTGGGATGAAAGTGCTCACGATCTGCTGCTTATTTATATCGGGCTTCTCCAACTCCATAGAAATTAAAGTCACCAAGCAGGAGCACCGTGCACTTGTCGGGCGGGGGCATTTGCGACGCCAGAAGAGAGAGCTGCCTCTTTTTCTCGATGAAGGGGGCTTGCGGGCAGAGGTGGATGTTAGAGATTTGGAGAGAGCCAAGCACGCCAGAGAGTAGAACAGAGTGGATGCGACCAGCAACTATAATGTCGTGCGCGACATGATCGAAGAGCTCGAGCAAACGTTTGTGAATTACAGTCAGAGAACCCCACGATGCAGCAGAGCGGTGGAAGTTCGGGAAGACTTCAACGCCAGGAACTTCACGCTTCATAGACTCTTCATCACCTATGTGTCCATGGGTCTCTTGCAAACATAGAACCTGATGTCCTTGAATGAGGTACGTGAGTCTACTGAACTTAAGGCTCTGAGAACTTCTAGATCCCTGAAGGTGTCCAGAAAGCGTGCGTACATTCCAAGGGCAGGCCGAGAGGTGAGCTGAGGGGAGGAAAGCACTCTGGGAAAGCGCACCAGCTCGCGCACTAGCGCTGGCAGTGTCGAGAGAGCTGGATTCGCTACTAGAGTCGTCAGAGGAGGAGGCAGAAGAGGAGGAGGAAGCGGGGACAGAATCAGAAGAGGAAGAAGACGACGTCGAAGGTGTACTGGTCTGCTGCACTGGATCGGTACCCCGTCAGAAGTAAGAAGATGGCCGAGAAGCGGATTCCTCGGCTGCCTTGATCAGGTTGCGGGCTTCGTCCTCAGAGATGCCCCATTCCGCAAGGTCGGACAGGTTCGGAACGTACTCAACGATGCCCTTGGCATCGATCTTCATGTGGAACAGCACCCACATCTCATCGGCGGAGGTGACGTTGAGGTCCTTGCGGTAGCCGTTGGCGCCGAGCTTGAACTCCTCGGACCAGCTGCCCTTCTGCTTCAGCACGTTGAGCGTGACGACCCACAGCGGCGAGAACAGGCGTTGGACCTCTCGAACGTCCCGAGGCGTGTCCCCGCGAACACGAATAGACAGCGTTTTCTTGCGGCGTTTATCGTAGTAGGCGATGATCGACGAGTTGTCTTTGCAGAAAGTGGTGAACCTCTGGGCCAATTCTTCTGAAGTGAACTCCACAGAGCAGCGCATGGCGATTCCTGCGAATTGTGGACCGGCTCCTTCCTGCAGGTCTTGTGGGAGTCGAGCACAGAGAGCATCCCAATGTTTTTTTACGTTCACCACGAAGCAGAGGACGACCAAAACCTTGAATCCATCGACGCTTTGGATTGGAGTCTTCAACAGCAGCAGCGGCGGAAGCAACGGCTGGAGACGAAGAAGCACGAGTTGAACCAGAGACCCCTGACGACGAGCGAGACTCCATTTGCTGTCGTAGTTCAGAAAGCGTCTGTTCCATAGCCTCTA
>CAUYUJ010004870.1:22500-32500 GCA_963575745.1 Prorocentrum cordatum
AGCAGCATCATCAGCATCAGCATCAGCATCATTATCATTATCAGCATCAAAATCATCAGCAGCAGCAGCAGCACCATCATCAACAGCATAAACATCAACATGATCATCGTCATCAGCATCATCATCATCATCATCATCACCATCATCATCACCATCATCATCATCATTATCATCAACATCATCATCATCATCATCATCATCATCATCATCATCATCATCATCATCATCATCATCATCATCATCATCGTCATTGTCATCGTCATCATCATCAGCATCATCACCACCATCATCATCAGCAGCATCAGCATCATCATGCCCATCAGCATCATCCTCATCATCAGCACAATCAGAATCATCATTATCATCACCATCATCATCATCATCACCATCATCATCATCATCGTCATCGTCATCGTCATCATCAGCAGCATCATCGTCACCATCATCATCTGCATCAGCATCAGCATCATCATGCCCATCAGCATCATCCTCATCATCAGCACAATCAGAATCATCAGCATCAGCATCACTATCATCATCGTCATCAACAACAGCAGTAGCATCAGCATCATCGTCAGCATCATCAGCAGCAACAGCAGCATGACAATCGTCAACAACATCATTATCAGCAGTATCATCAACAACAAGATCAGCATCATCAACATAACCAGCATCAGTGTCAGACTCATCCTCATCATCATCATCATCATCATCATCATGATCATCGTCAGCATCCATCACCATCAGTGACAATATCATCAGCAGCATATGCATAAGCATCATCACAATCAGTATTGCAAGTGCCACCATCAGCATCATCAGAATCATCATCATCAGCAGCATCATTATCATCAGCATCGTCGTCGTCGTACTCATCCTCGTCGTCGTCCTCCTCATCCTCATCCTCATCCTCATCCTCCTTCTCCTCTGCTACCCCCCCTGTTTTTTTCATCCCCTCCCCGCGACCCATACTCCTTCACCAGGACGAGGGAAGAGGGACTGGCCCTGCCTGAATCCCAGCTCCCCAGCATAGCCCCAGCGAGCGCAACCAGAGAGGAACCACGAAGCGAGCCCGCGCGGGCGCGAGCTGAGCAGGAGGCCTATCTCGTCCGGCCACACCAGGTGCAACAGGCCATCCTGGCACCCGCGCTCTTGCAGGCAGGCCTCCGCACGCACACACAGGCACACACACACACACACACAACCCACAACTGGGCACACACGTGCGCGTGTATCTGGAAATGCATGGAACCGCAGATGGTTTGTTTTGGAGGGAGACAACTAACGTGGGATAAGGCGACCCCAATCCCCGACGTTGGGGGGGGTTCGACTGGGCCGAAGAGTTCGGGCCCAACCCTGGGATACACAATGTGGGGGGCGTCCATCATCGATAATAGAGGTGCGTCCGATTAGGCCCCCTGGGGTGCATCCCCGAGTTCCCCCCCATTCTCTAAGCGGCTTGATTTTTCGTGGGAAAGTCGGGGGTTGAGACGGGAGCGGACAACATGCTTCAAGAACCAGCGTCAAAACTCGGATGCCGCCACGCACCGAAGGCCAGGTTCACAAACATCCTGCCTCGGCGGGGGACTACCGGCACCAACGAGAGAATGGTTCCGCTTGAAAGCCGTCGTCTTCCTCCCCCCTTGGGTGGGACAGACGCGCATTACGACGAGGGAAAGGAAGAGGAGGAGGAGGAGAACAACGAGGAGAAGGACGACGAGGAGGAGGAGAAGGGAGAGAATGCAGCGTGGTTGCCCACAACGGCTGGCCCGCGTCTCGATTGCTTTGAATCTTGGCCAGGGCCCGAAGTAAAAAATCACCAGCAAGAGAAGAACATGAAGGAAGAAGGCAAGAGACGCGGAAGACGACAAAGAGAATGAAGAGTAGGCAGCGTGGTTGCCAAAAACGGCCGTGACGCGCATCGGCTGCTGAAAACCCCAGCCCACGCCAACAGGCAACAAACACCAGCCACTGGAAGAATGCGACATGATAAAAAATGCCACAAAGTCATATCAACAATCAGTTTCCCGTGCAAGGCACTAGAAGCGCTATGAACTGCGGAAGCAAAGAGTTTCGAGAGACGTCACGAAAAAGGCAAGGGAGAAAAGGGAGGGATCCAAAAGAAGGGAAGAGAGGGGAGGGGAGGAGACAAACCAGCACCTCGACAGCGGCCATGTCATGCTCGCGAGGACTCGAAAACAATTGCTGCCAATGGCGGGTGCGCCGCGCAGGCTTCTCGACCATACTTCCACCAGGCGCCAAGTGCTTACAGACACACACACACACACACACACACACACACACACACACACACACACACACACACAAACACGTGTAAACACACATGGGCCGCAACCGCATCTGCATCCACATGTCTCCAAAGTAACAAACTAATGATGGACAGGATTGTCTGGCAGCGTACGGAGAAAGATGACCAGGAGCCAGAGGGAGCGAGGAGAGGAAAAGGAGGAGGAGGAGGAGGAGAGGAGGAGGAGGAGGGGGAGGAGGAGGAGGAGGAGGAGGGAGAAAGGAGGAGGTGGGCCCAGGCCCCTGCATCCTCGGCTCTCAGGCACGCCTTCGCCTTCCCGAGCACGTTCAGCAAGAAGTGGTGCGTCCTCGCTCTCTCCAAGGGGAGAAGGGAGGGAGGAATGGGAGAAGGGAGGGGATGAGAGATGAGGAGGAGGAGGAGGAGGAGGAGAAGGAGGAGGAGGAGGAGGAGGAGGAGGAGGAAGAGGAGGAGGAGGAGAGCAGGAGGGGGGGAGGAAGAGGGGAAGAGGAGGAGGAGGAGAGGAGGAGGAGCAGGGGGAGAAGGAGGAGGAGGAATGAGGAGGAAGATGAGGAGGAGGAGGAGGAGGAGGAGGAGGAGGAGGAGGAGGAGGAGGAGAGGGGGAGGAGGAGGGAAGGAGGAAGGAGGAGGGGAGGGAGGGGAGGAGAGGGACGGGTCTGAGAGAAGACAAGGCAGGAGAGGAGACCGAGGGGAGAGCAGGGGATTTGGAAGCCAGGACGCTCTCATCACGCACTCCTTGGATAAAACTGACCAGGTCGAAAGCGAAGGTTTCCTAAGCCTGGTCGCTGAGGTACGAAACCAATGAAACGTAAACCTGTGCCAGACCCTCACTCGTTAGTCGAGTGTGATGAGGCTGCCTCTGAAACACGCCGCGATAAGGCAAGATTCTGAGGAACAGGCTGAGGATGCGCTCCGACCTCGAAAGAGAAACCTGCAGCCGCGCACGAGAAAGCTGCGTCAACGGTAGACTGCATGAGTCCGCTCATCAAAAAAGTGTGCCACAATTCAGCGCACGAGCGGTTGCGACTCCGCATCAGGTGGACACGCTGAGCACAATGCCTGAGCGGACCTGTTCTTCGGGGGACCTGGTCGAGCAGCAAAAATAGATTTCATAGGGGAGCCCAGCAAGAGGAAGGAGGAAGAGATGGAGAAGGAGAGACAAGGCGGAGGATGAGAGGGAGGAAAAAGGACAAGCTTCGCCTGACCACTACACCCTCAGGAGCCTACACGTTTAGGCGCGCCGAGACAAGTCCGCACGTAAGGGGCCTGTACGCAAAAACCGATTGGTCGCATCACAACGGGAAAAATGATTTCCTTTCATCGCACATGGCGCCATATAGCTCAACGTCTGGCCCTCAGGCCGTACTCTTCAACTAAAAAATATAACAAAAGAAGCAAGGTCAGCCGGCACCTCAACACCCCCGCCCACACGGGGACCCACACCCCCGCCCACGCGGGGACACATAAAGGAGGTGGACGGGTGTTCCGCGCGCATGCGGTCACGATCAACACAGCGGAGCTGGTTGGCGAAATTCCGGCATAAAGCAGGCGCCGGTCCATAACTATGTCTACATTAGCTGCAAGCGCACTGCAACACTGGGTTGCCAATCCAAGCCACACGCGACCTTGATATGAGGATCACTCGGCGAGAGCTCGGGTCAACTCCACGGCTTGCTGGAAAACTGTGCAGTGACAAGCCCACTGAGCGTGATCGCAGTACCCAAAAGGACCTGGGAAAACACAAGACCGCTTTCAGCAGCCCTACGGGCTGTAGTGAGGGGGGGTAACTTCTGAGGCAAACAGCTTTCAGGGCCCTCTGCATTGATCAACTTCACGCAGGGTCAGCCATGCACGATGGGTAACTCTCTCGGCGTGTCGATACCCGACCATCCTTACTAAGCATGGCGATCCAACATACCAAGTTCCAAGGGGCGACAAAGCGGGGGGACTCTCAAAAGCTGGCACCATAGTCTCTATGTGCGAATTGACCAATGTACCACACCACCATGCCTGGGAAACAGCAGCCGCCCTGAAAACATGAAGGTGGGCAGCGTCGGATCGCTACTGGGAGGGCGTGCTTGGTTAGCCATGCCCGTGGCGCCACGTGCGGGCAAGGCGACGGCGCTGAACACGCCAAAGCAAGGATAAGCGCTGCTGGCGCGCAACTGTGCGCATCGGCGTGCGACGGTCTCTTCCTCCTCCTCCTCCTCCGCCTCATCCTCCTCCACCTCCTCCTTTTCGTCCTCCGCCTCCTCCTCACTATCCTCCTCCTTGTCCTCCTCCTCCACTACTCCTCCACTCCTCATCAGTTTCCTTCTCCTCCTGATCACCATCTACCACCACCACCATCACAATCACCATCACCATCATCATCATCATCATCATCATCATCACCATCACCATCACCATCACCATCATCATCACCATCACCATCACCATCACCATCACCATCAACATCAACATCACCATCATCATCACCATCATCATCATCATCATCAGCAGCAGCATCAGCATCATCATCATCATCATCATCATCATCATCATCATCATCATCATCATCATCATCATCATCATCATCATCATCATCATCATCATCATCATCATCATCATCATCATCATCATCATCATCATCATCATCATCATCATCATCATCATCATCATCATCATCATCATCATCATCATCATCATCATCATCATCATCATCATCATCATCATCATCATCATCATCATCATTATCGTCACCATCATTATCATCATCATTCCCCTCCAACTCCTCCTCATTCGCCACCTCCTCCTCCTCCTCATCCTCCTCGTCCACCTCCTCCCCCTCCTCCTCCTCCTCCCATCCTCCTCCCACTCCTCCTCATTCTCTTGCACCTCCGTCTCCTCCTCCTCCTCCTCCTCCTCCTCCTCCTCCGTCTGAGCCGATCAAAACTATTCAAAATCAGCTTACGAGCCCCTCCCAAGATCCATGCTAGCAAGTGTTCCAACCCTGGATCAACTGCCGACGGCCCATGGGCCCGAAAAGAGGCCCCGAATGCCAAAACCGATAAACAAAAACCTCCTTGAATCGTGCACCGATATAGGACGTGCGGGTGTGTATATATATATATATATACACACATATATATATACATGTATATTAATATGCGTATGTTTGTATGTATGGATGGATGGGTGGATGGACGGATGCGTGTATGTATGTGTGTGTATTTATGTATGCACGTATGTTTGTATGTATGCGTGTATGGGTGTGCCTGTATGTACGTATGTATGTATATAGTTATGCGTGTGCGTATGTATGTGTATGTATGTATGTGTGAATATGTGTGTATGTGTGCATGCATGTCTGTATGTGTGCATGTATGTGTGTAGGTACGTATGCATGTATGTGTATAGGGATGTGCGTGCGTATGGGTAGGTGTATGTATGTATGTATGTGTGCGTGTATGTATGTATGCATGTATGCATGTGTGTTTGTATGTGTATGTATGCGTGTGAGAGTGAATGTGTATATATGTATGGATGCAGGTATGGGTGTAGGTTGTGCATGTGTGTTTGTATGTATGAATGTGTGTATGGATGAGTGAGTGTATGTATGCATGTATGTGGATGTGTGTGTGGATGTATGTATGTATATAGTTATGTGTGTATGTATGTATGTGTGCATGCGTGTATGTATATATGTATGTGTGTGGATGTATGTATGGATATGCGTATGTGTGTCTGTATGTGTGAATGTGTGTATACATGCCTGTATGCATGTATGATTGTGTCTGGTGTAGGCATGAATGTATATAAATGTACGTGTGTATGTATGTATGTGTATGCATGTGTGCATGACTGATTGCATGCGCATATGTATGTTTTCCCCACGCAACAATGGTAATGAAGAGTTAACAACCGATGACATCCACCAATGACCACGGTCGCCAGTCGCAGAAAGTATGTCCTGCGAACGTGGCCGAAACTCGGGGCGGAAATTGGGGCGGTTGCTCGCCAGAACGGAAGAAGGAAAGGAGGAGAGGAGGAGGGGAAGGAGACGAGGAGAGGAAGGAGCAGCTACGGGGACCAGCCTCAAAGCGAGGATAGGCCGGTACATCCAAAATCGGTATATAAACTTCAAATTCAACATCTAGCAGGCTGTGTGCATATATCCCCCAAGGCCCAAGCGGCCAGCGATATCCCTCACAAACGAATCCCCACGGCACCAAGTGAGGCACAGCGCTAGCTGGCCGACCTTGTGCGGTTCTGCGGTAGTGAACTAAACGTAGACAGGAGCAGCGGGGCGGCGGCGGCAGCGGGGGAAGCAAGAAGAGGAGGAGCGAGGGACTACTGCATCGGAGCCCAGGCGCGAGCGACGCAGGCCGTCGCAGCGCCATGTCCGCGAACAATCTCTTTGGCCGTATGGGCAAGAGCCGGCCAAGCGAGCGGGCCGACGCCTCCCGGAGAGTGCCTGTGGCGGCAATGTGCAATGTACACGGTCGCGAGGCGGATGCTCTTCCTCACCAGCAGATCGCGAACTCCCGTGGAATAGCGTGGCATCAAGATCAGAAAGTCCTCCATTGCTCCCGGGCCCACCGGCGCGTCGAGGTGGAGGAAGCGGGCGCCGAACTCGCGGACGACCGGGCAGCTGGCGTAGTGCTCGATGCTGTCCTCGCACTGGCACCCAAAGATGCATCGACCTTGCTCTTGAAATCGGCGGCGCGTGACCCAACCATTCCACCATGCGCGCAGGACTGCGGCCCGCGCCCGCGCCGGGAGGTAAGAGCTCAAAGACGGCAACACCAGCAGCGCACGATCAGCGCGGACGCGTTCGAATAAATTCATATCATACCGTGCCAATCGCCGCCGCATGAATACCTCAAGGGTGGCACGGGTCGGAGGTTCAACAATTGCCCTGCATGTCCTCTGCCACTGGCGTCTGAGTGTGATGATCTCCTCCGGGGTACCAGAACCAGCACGCCCTAGGACGCGCTCTTGGATCCGTTCGGTCCCGAAGCCGGCCTCCGTGAAGTGATTGACGGCAGAGTCCAACTGAAGAACGAAAGCTGATGCAAACCAGGACGCCATCACGTGCAGGCACTCCAAGTGGTTCGATCGAGCGGCAGCTGCGCGGAGCTCCCTCGCGCGGGTGCGGATCGCGAGGCCGCCATGGAGCCTGTTCTCGAACGTGGCGACCCGGTACTTGGCTGCGAGCGCGTACGCGTCGAGGTCAACCAGTCCGCCCTGGAAGCCGAGATGCGGTAGGGCCCGCAGGGCGTTGACCGTGGCCCAACACCGCGGACCTGGGAACAGCTTGGAGGCCGCGGTCTGCTCGAAGCGGGCCCATTCGGGCGGAGGGGCGTCCAGCTGGGCGACGAAGAGTACGGTGGAGAAGATGTACGTGCGGTACGCTAGCAAAGTTAGCTGTAGTCCACAGCCAACTTTTCCCCATGCAGCGGCGCGCTGCCGGTATTTCTCTAGCGGCTTGTCCCAGGAGGTCGTGCCGCGGCCAGGCCCCAGAACGAAGCCGAGGTACTCTGCCGAGGTACTCTGCCGAGGTCGCGACGCGGATCCCCCCCCAGGACGGTGCTGCCCTCGCCAACCGGCCCCGAAAGGCGTCGAGGGGCTCCAAGTGGAGCGGGATGATCGTGGTCTTCCCCAGGTGCAAGTGCAGGCCGTACGCCCTCGCGGCGGTACAAGAGCACGCTGTCGCTCTGGCGAGGGACCAGGCCGTCCGGGAGCTCACCGCGCTGCGGGACGATCTCCCGAACCTCTCTGATGCGGAAGCGACGGCTCGCCGGGCTCGGAACTCCAGATTGTTGAGCCGCCTGGTTCCTGGGCGAGGGAAGTTCCTGAGGGCCACCCGGAGCCTCAGGGGAGACATTCACACATCTCCAGACGCCATGGCAGCCGATCTCCGCGAGCATTGGGCCAAGGTGTTCGAGGCGCGCCCGACGGACTCTGCACTTCGCGCGAGGTGGCTTGCTGAAGACTTGCCTGCAAGTTCGCGGTCGCTCCCTCCTCCCTCGTCCTCGAGGTGGGTCCCATCGCGTCGGGACGTTCGGGAGGCGATTGCCCATTCAGGCTCGTCTACTCCTGGCCCGGACGGGATCCCCGCAGCCGTGTGGCGGGCCCTCGGCCCGCTCGCTGAGCAGGTCCTGCATGGAGCACTCCAGGGTATGTCGCGGCCTGGTGGCCTGACCGTCTTGGAGCGGGACTACGGCTCGTTCAACGAGTCGCTGGTTTTCTTCATCCCCAAGAAGTGTCTGGCTTCGACGATCGATGGGGGGAGTTTTACGACCCGGAGCACACTCGGCCGATCACGGTCACGAATTTCGACAACCGCATCCTCGCCAGCTCAGTGCGTCGGCGGATTGAGCCAATATTGGCGAAATGGGTTTCTTCACAGCAACGCGGCTTCATCGGCGGGCGGTCGATGTTGGCGAACGTGATCGACATCGACCTGGAGATGCAGCGCGCCGCACTTGAGCAGGACGATGGTTTCGCCGTCATGTTTGATTTCAAGGCGGCTTTCCCGAGCGTGGACCATAGCTTCATGTTGGACTTGTTTGAGCACCTGGGGCTCCCTGACTGCATCTTGGGATGTGTGCGGGCACTCTATTTCCAGAACCACTGCCAGGTGGTCGCCGGAGGGGCACGCCACGACGGGTTCGACATCGCGGCCGGTATCCGACGGGGTGTCCGCTCTCGCCGCTGCTATTCGCGGTGGCGGCGGACCTCCTTCTCCGACGCTTACGTCGCCTCATGCCCACGGCCGAGTTGCGAGCGTATGCGGACGACCTGGCCTTGATCTCCCGTTCTGGCGTCGGAGACGCGCGCGTTTTGGAGCAGATCTTTGAGGAATACGCCGTTGTCTCCGGCCTGCACTTGCACCTGGGGAAGACCACGATCATCCCGCATGCGCATATGTGTGTATGTATGTATGTGTATGTATGACTGTATGCCTGGATGTACGTATGTATGTGTATGTACGCATGAATATGTGAATGCATGTATGCATGAATGTATGTATGTAGGTGAATGTGTCTGTGTGTAATTATGTACGTATGTGTGTATGTATGTGTGAATGTAGGTGTGCATGTATGTGTGCATGCATGTATGTATAAAAGTAAGCATGGATGTGTGTACGGTTGTGTGTATGTATATATGTTTATATGTATGTGTGTATGTACGTGTGTATGTGTGTATGTATGTATACATGTATGCATGTATGGATGAATGTAGCTATGTATAGATGTGTGTATGTTTGTATGGCTTGATGTATATATGTGTGTTTGCGTGTATGTGTGTAGCTGTGCATGTACGTGTGCATGTATGTGTACATGCATGTATGTATGTATGTACGTATGTATGTACCGGATGCCCCAGCTGACATGACAGGAGTCGGCGGCGCGCCCAGGGGGGAAGGCAGTTCGGGATCGTCCAACGCTCTCTCGGAATCTCGGGGGCTCACCAGCTTCGAGACGTGTTCCAGCAAACGCGCCTCGTTGACAGCGCTCCTGGGCTGCCCAGACGGTCCCGACAGGCCGCCGGAGGCCCGAGATGTGGCCCAAAAACCACGAGCAGAGGGGGCAGGCCTTCTCAGACGGCGGCGGGGCTTCTCGGAAGGCCTGCATCCTTCTGAGAAGCCGCCCCTGTCTTCGGGGAAGGCTTAGAAGGCTTCTCAGAATGCAAAAGGCCCTCAGAGCCTTCTGAGAAGGCCCGCCT
>CAUYUJ010004870.1:37500-42187 GCA_963575745.1 Prorocentrum cordatum
CTACTACTACTACTACTATACTATACGAACTACGACTACTACGACGACTACTACTGACTGACGACTACCACTAACCACGGCGAGAAACAATACTAATACTACTACTACTGTACCTTAATAATGCCCACTACTACTACTACTACTACTGACGATCACTTACGTACTACTTACTACTACTACTTCCACTACTAATACTAACTTAATACTACTTCGACTACTACTGCTGCTTACCATACGACAAATACTACGATACTACTACACTAATAGACTAAGACCACGACTTACTAATACTACGTACTACTACGCACTATACTAACTAACCAAAAACCCTTACTACTAATACTATACTCTAATAGACCAATGGAATGTAACTACTACACTACTATCTACTACTAATACTAATACTCAACAGACTACGACTACGACTACGACTACTACTACTACTACTACTACTACTACCACTACTACTACTTGTTACTACGACTACTTTCTCCTATACTATATACTACTACTACTACTACTACTACTACTACTACTACTACTACTACTACTACTACTACTATAGCTACTACTACTACTACTACTACTACTACTACTACTACTACTACTACTACTACTACTACTACTACTACTACTACTACTACTACTACTACTACTACATACTACTACTACTACTACTACTACTACTACTACTACTACTACTACTACTACTACTACTACTACTACTACTACTACGACTACTACTACTACTACTACTACTACTACTACTACTACTACTACTACTACTACTACTACTACTACTACTACTACGACCACTACGCCTATCCTTATTCCTTATTAGAATATACTCCTACTCCCCCCCTCAGGCCGGCCATTAGGGGCCGCATCCGGGGGGTCCCATCCTAACCTGTAAAAAACAATACAAAATCAACATTTCTCTTATTTTTTCCTCTCGACATGGACGTCCTGTCGTCCACGGCGATAATCCATTGTAAAAAATACAACAAAGAGCACACGCGCGCGTTCATGTCAGAATCCTACCGAACACCGTGTGTTTGCAAGCATTTCAACATAAAAACATCAAAAACCCTATGCTTTTTCACAAAAATTGTACAAATTTCCCGCCCGGGCTCTCTGGCTGAAATCATAGGAAAACCGTAGGAATCTTAAGAATTCGGTCAAATCCAGCGATTTCACGTCATCGCGCGGTGCACTCGCGATGCTCTGTCATGCACCCAGGCCGCGAATCCTGTGCAAAAAATACCACCAAGAGCACACTCGCGCGTTCATGTCAGAATCCTACCGAACACCGTGTGTTTGCAAGCATTTCAACATAAAAACATCAAAAAACCAATGCTTTTTCACAAAAATGCTTTGAGGTGTCCTGTCAGACCGTCGGGCTTCCTCCGGCCACCTCTGGCTTCCTGCGGTGTACCGGGCCATTCTCGACTCGTCTGGCAATGCGTGCGCGGCATTCAACACGCGCTCGCAGTTCCCGTCGGCAACCGCCATCGCGGCCGCATCAGCTGTACCAAACCGGCTGGCCGGTGTGACTTCGGCCCCCAGTTGTGCCAGCTTTGCTTCTTATGTTGTGGGAGGCGGGTGGGACTGGGCATGCCATGCTTGACTCGCTCGAGCTGGCTTCAGCTTGCCTCAATTCCTTACCCTACTCCTACTACTACTCCTACTCTCTACTTCCCCCTATACGACGTCTGATACTACTACTACTACTACTACTACTACTACTACTACTACTACTACTACTACTACTACTACTACTACTACGACTACTTACCACTACTACTACGACTACTTACCACTACTACTACTACTACTACTACTACTACTACTACTACTACTACTACTACTACTACGACTACTACTACTACTACTACTACTACTACTGCTGCTACTACTACTACTACTAACTACTACCTACTACTACTACGGGACCTACAACTACGACACTCTACTACTGCGACATACTACTAATAATTAATATTACTACGATTACGGACTACGATACGACTACGACCACGACCCCGACTCGGCGGACGACTACACTACTACTACTACTACTAATACTACCACTAATAACTTTACTACTACTCCTTAATACTACTACTCTACGACATACTACTAAACTACTGACTACTACTACTACTACTACTACTACTACTACTCCTACTACTACGACGTACGACTACTACTATACTACTACTACTACCTTCTAAGGACTTGAATACTACTACTTACTTACTAACCACTACTACTTTACGACTACTACTATACTACTGCTACTACTATATTACTATTACTACTACTACCACTACTACTACTACTACTACTACTACGACTACTACTACTACTACTACTAATACTACTACTACTACTACTACTACTACTACTACTACTACTATTACATACTACTACATACTACTACATACTACCACATACTACTACATACTACTACTACTACTACTACTACTACTACTACTACTACCACTACCACTACTACTACTACTACTACTACTACTACTACTACTACTACTACTACTACTACTATTACTACTACTACTAATACTACTACTACTACTACTACTACTACTACTACTACTACTACTACTACTACTACTACTACTACTACTACTACTACTACTACTACTACTACTACTAGTTCTATTACTGATACTCAAAAGGTAATCATAATCATACAGAACACCCTCCTCTTCGTCGTCCTACTCTGTTTCCCTCCTCTGCTACAGCGACTCTCCAACATTATCCAGATTGCCAGAATCCTGCTAAACGTCCGCCCGCTCCTCCCCTCGTCTCCTTTTGTGCGTAGGCTCACGTCTCTGGCTCCACCATGAAACCCCCCTGCCCACCCTGGGGATCATAAAGCTCAGGCCAGGCAGAAACAGCATCAGCCCGTCGAAGTAGCCCCTATGGAAGTTCCAGCCGACCTGGAAGCGCCAGCAAGATCATTCAAACAGCTGATCACTCGCACGCGCAATCACTCGCAAACGCTCCTCATCCCCCTCCTCCAGCGGAGACGCTGTCAGCCGGCACGCTGGCCCACTTCAAGGCGGGCCCAGAAGATAGCAGGCAAGGACCCGACGCGACGGCCCGCGAGACCCTTCTATTCGTGCTGTGCTCCTCTCAGTTCCCCTCATCGCGTCGCCCGTGCACATGTCAGCTCGCACTAAGCTGGAGTTTGCCGCACAGGCCGCTCGTAAACTCGACTGCAGTATTGGAAGCCGTTTGCTGGGCATGGAATGCGGACCTCGCCGCGGATCGTCATGAAGAGCGGCCGCTCTTCTCATCTTCGTCCTCTTCCTCCACCTCATCTTTCTCGTCCTGCTCCTCGTCAACATCATCATCATCATCATCATCATCATCATCATCATCATCATCATCATCATCATCATCAGCAGCATCACCATCACAACCACCACCACCAAAACCATCAACATCAGCATCACCATCATAATCATCATCATCATCATCAGCAGCATCATCATCATCAGCAGCATCATCAACATCAGCCTCCTCCTCATCCTCCCCCTCATCCTCATCATCATCAGCCCCTCTTCGTTATAAATAGCTCCACCCTGTCGCACCCCGAGGCCAGTCGAAAGGGCGGCCATGCGTTTCGCCTGAGACTTCCTCACCATTTTTGATCCTGGAGCATGAAAGGCGCGAAGGATTCACGGATGGAGGGCGGGTGGTTTTCAAAATGTGGTTCTCGCCTCAGCGCCGCGCACATTCGTCTTAATTTTTTCAAGAGCTTCACGAATGGAGGGCGAGGGCGGTCCGTGTTCACAATGCGGATCTCGACACAGTGCAGCACACATTAGCTTGGAAAATTCGCAACAGTTTCACAGATAGAGGGCGGTTCCGTATCAAAATGTGGCTCTCGCCGTAGCGCCGCACACACTCGTATTATCAAGTGTTTGCAACCGTTTCAAGGGTTCTCATGGTTAAAGTCCCTGAGATGGTCATTTGGCACGCTGCCGGAATGCCAGGGCGCAACAGTCACGTTGACTCGCGGTGTTGGAGTCCCAGGATCGGCTTTCTGGCACGATTCAGGCTCGTCAAGACGCAACAGCTACAGTGATTCGCGGCGTTGAAGTCCCAGGAGTGGTGTTCTGGCACAGTTCCGGATTTTCAAACGATTATCTTCCAACGGGGCGCTTCCCTCAGTGAGAATGATACCTTTGCATGGGGCCTCCGAAGAGGAGAACTGGAGGGAGGGACTATTGCAATCATCGTTGTTGAGTCTTGGATGTATACTGGCCCTCCTCCTTCTCCTCCTCCTCCTCCTCCCCCTTCTCATCCTCTTCCTCCCCCTCCTCATCCCTCTTCTCATCCACCTCCTCCTTCCTCCTCCTCCTTGTCCTCGTCCTCCTCCTCCTCCTCCTCCTCCTCCTCCTCCTCCTCCTCTTCCTCCTCCTCCCCCTCCTCCTCGGCGCGCGAGGCCCTGCATGGGTCCACCATGTGCTGGACTCTGTTCCCGAGCACCGCCGGGTGCGGGTCGTAGCTGTAGGCCTCCAGGTTCTGCCTGGGGCGGGCCTGTTTGGCAGGCTCCTCTTCCTGCTCTGTGTGCTTATATTTCTCTGCTGCTGCTTCTCCTTCTCCTTCTCCTCCTCCTCCTCCTCCTCCTCCTCCTTCTCGTCCTCGTCCTCCT
>CAUYUJ010004870.1:42287-66176 GCA_963575745.1 Prorocentrum cordatum
TACTACTACTACTACTACTACTACTACTACGACTACTACTACTACTACTACGAATACTACTACTACTACTACTACTACTACTACTACTACTACTACTACTACTGCGTGTACTCCTACCACTACTACGACGACTACTACTAGTACGATTACTACTACTACTACTACTACTACCACTACTACTACTACTACTACTACTACTACTACTACTACTACTACTACTACGACTACTACTACTACTACTACTACTACTGCTACTACTACTACTACTTCTACTACTACTTCTACTACTACTACTACTCGTTCTCATCATCGCCATCATCATCAGCATCATCATCGTCGTCATCGTCGTCATCGACATCATCATCATCATCATCATCATCATCATCATCATCATCATCGTCATCATCATCATCATCATCATCAACGTCAGCATCATCAGCATCATCATCACCGTCGTCATCATCATTGTCATCATCATCGTCGTCGTCATCATCATCATCGTCGTCATCATCACCACCACCACCATCACCATCACGGTTAGAATTACCATCACCATCAGAATCAGCATCATCGTCCTCATCATCAGCAGCAGCATCAGCATCATCAGCATCATCAGCATCATCAGCATCATCATCGCCATCATCATCATCATCATCATCATCACCACCACCATCATCATCATCAACAACATCGTCATCTTTCTCCTCCTGGTCTGGTGCTCATCCTCATGCTCCTGGTGCTCCTTCTCCTGCTCGTCCGCCTCCTGCTCCCATTGCCCTCTTCCACAGTTTCGAGCATGGGCCATGCGCGCTGCGCACGGGCGCCCATTCCAGATGCCTCCGGCGCCTGCGCCCTGGTAGCTCCAAATTCGCGGAGCCCACCGCGGACTCCGACTTCCCGCCGCCCCCGAGGCTCACGCGAGCGGGCGGCGAAACGATGGGCACCCACCAGCTGACCAGCTGACCAGCCCGGCACCTTCCCTGGCACGCATCACTCTGGCGACGCAGTGAGGGGGACCCACGAGCCGGCACGCTCGAAGTGCAGCTGGAACGACTCTGGGACGCGCTGATCTGGCGACAAGACGATATATGTCGACACCGCGAATTGCCCAGGAAGAGCTCAGCAATGCAGCTGGTCTCCGTCGGCCGCCACGTCGCTCCTCTCATCGTGCTGAGCACGATGAATTCCTGCTGCCGCTGATCGACGCGCATTTTCCGATCTAAGCACGGGCCATAGTGGGCCATCGTGTACCGTTTGGGTGACTCTTGGAAACCTCCAGGGCCGCCTTTTGCAGCCGAGGGGCCTACAGAGCGCGCCTCGGAAGTCTCTAGAGCCGTCTTGGGCAGTCTTTGGACTCCATTGGACTCCTTGTGGGACTTCATGGAAAGATCTCGGAGGATCCAAAGGCCCCGAGGAGGCACACAGGTCCCCTCCTCTCTCCTGAGAGGGCCCCCACGGAGCCCATGGCTGACTGCGTGTGTCCATTTTCCCGCCTCCGCACAGCCGTCTCTGTCCCGTTCTCCCCCTGGACAACTCCGCGAGGCCCCTGGCAGGCCCCCAGTGTGCCAGAGCTGCCCAAGATACACGAGCTACGCCCTGCACCTGATTACAAGGACCACGTGCCAGAAAGGTGGGGATCCAGTGCCTGCCCGTTTGGGATCGTGTTGGGCCTGTTTTCGGTCTCCCGCGGGGCCGCCTTGGGCTCTCTGGGGTTGTTGTCGGCCCGTGCTTGCGGTGTCTTGGGCCCACTCACAAGAGAACGCTGCAGTTGCGTGGAGAACGCCAGGCGCCTACGCACGTTTCAATAAAATCTCACATCAGAACATCCATCCCAATATAGACGTATGCTGTATGCACGCAAACATTTATAGAGAAGAGGTACCAACATAGACATACACATATATTATAATCGGCACACCTGCATACAAATATGCATGCCAGTATGAAAGCATGTATATGTGTTTATAATTGTGTTCCCTCACTTGTTATATACGTAGGCATGTTTGAATAGACGTATGTATATATGCATATATGTATGTGTATGTTTGTGTATGTGTTTGTATGTATGTGTGTATGTATGTATGTATGTCTGTCTGTCTGTCTGTCTGTCTGTCTGTCTGTCTGTCTGTCTGTCTGTCTGTATGTATGTATGTATGTATGTATGTATGTATACACGCACATATCTATATATATATAAATGTGTGTAGCAGTCAGTGCTGGTGTGTCCCTTCTCCTATTACAAGCTCCGAGGGGGAAGAGAGGTTCATGGTGTGTATTTGTGTGCGAATCGTGTGTTGTGCCTGATGTGGTGTATGTGTCGTCCCACGTGAGCCGTGGAGCACTGTTTGGCATGCTCCCGGTGCGTTGTGTCTGCGGTGTTTGATACTGGGCGGTGTGTTAGAGACGGAGGCTCTATCAGGTCGAATTTTGAAGACGGGGGCTGTGAAGTTGAGTGCACATTGTTTTAAGTCACACCTGTGTGCAGTACTGGAGGGGTGTTGGAGACGTAGGCTGTGGAGCACTGGGTGGCGCATTTGAGACAGAGGCTTCGGAGAAGAATGCAAACTTAAGAATGCGTTTGGGCAGGGTGGTGCGAACTACTGGGTGCGCATTGGAAATGACGGAGGTCGTAGAGTACTGGGTGGTGTGCTGGAGACGGAGGCCATGGAGTAGGACTCACACCTCTAAGTTGCACTTGGGACGGGTGGTGTGCAGTGCTGGGTGGTATGTCGACGGTGCACGCTGTGTAGAAGGTGGCTGGTGTGCTGCAGACGAAGCTGCGGAGAGGGGTGGCTTTCGAATTGCGCCTGGCCTCCGAACGTAAAAATGTGGCATCCGTGAGGAAGGGGAGGCTACAGCAGGAGAGGGGTAATTACAGAGGAGAAGGGTTGGCTGGGAGGCATCAGCATGACCACAACCGAGGGAGGCGAACCGGTCGTGACCCAGCAAACTCGCACTCGAATTGTCTTCTCTATCTATCCCATCATCCGACGTGTTCTTCCCTTCCCCATCGGTGGTATTGACCCCCCCCCCCGAGGAATGAGCATGTTCTCCCATACCGGGGGGCCGGCTGGCCAAGACAGGCAGGTGGCAACGCTGAACTCTACGTCCTCGTAGGCCTGCGGGGCGAGGGGGGCGGTGGCAGGCGCTGAAAGGCGGGGAAGGCGCTGCGCAAGCGTTCCTTGCTTCTGCTGCTTGCCTCGAACGATCATGCCCGATACCTTTGGGCACCCCGCAGATAGGACGAATATCTACAGTCGAAAATCTGGATAATATCATCACTTGAGAAGCCTGGGCCAGCTCTCCAGAAGATTCTTAAGACAAGCCGGGGCCAAGTGCTCGTGTTAACGCTGGAAGGGCGAACGTGCTCAAGAAACTAGGCCAGTTTTCTGGCAAGTTGGCTCAGATACGCTGGCCCAGCTTTCCGGGAGGAGGTTTCTGAAACAGATGCTCGACTGCTGGCATGGCCTCACAATGAGAATCCAACATCATAGAAGGCATGTCGGGCGCAGTCTTCGCACAGCCAACACCGAAGGAATGGTCGTGAGATTCGGCCCCTTGCTCCCCGTTTCTTCGTCTTCCTCATCCCCCATCCTTCCCCGCTCGTTTTTCCTTCTAGGGGGATGGGCGGAGGGGGCGGAGGGCAAGCACAATACCCCATAGCTTCGGCTGTCCTGACACGGGTGAATTCGACGAACTTGACATTGAGAGCGAGTAGCCAGTGGGTGTCATACGGCACAGGTGCGGAGGTGGGGGAATGAGGGGGAGGAGCAGAACGTGTACATGTTGGAATGCACCTCCATGGCTATCATACTTTGGCCGACTGCGAATGGGGGCCATCCCATCCTCCCCCTCCCACGCCCCCTCACTTACATCCTCTCCACCCATCATCATCTTCACCCCCTCCTCCTCCTCATCACCCGCTATTTTTTATATGTTTATGGATTTATAAAAAATGCTCAGGAGGGCTTCTCAGTGCACGCACACGCGAGCTCTAGACTCAGCACGTAGCAGAAGAATCTCACCAGTGTGCTCATGCGAGCACGCCCGTGTCCACCCGTGCACCAGGGCAGGAGGAGGTACGGACAGAAAGGCCGGCACCGAGGCACAAGCCGCACGAGGAAGAAGCGTGACGCCCGGCGCGGGGAAGCTGACCAGAGACACGAGGACGCAAGCTACAATTGTTGTTCAGCTCGAGTGGGCGCCCTGTGGCTCAGGAGAGGCGAGGGCAGCAGCAGGGGGGGGAAGAACAAAACGAGAAGCAGCAGCAGAAGCAAAAGCAGCGCAGGCGAGCGCGGCCGCGAGGACGCCAGCTGCACGCATCCACCGACCGTGCCCACGGCCGCCTGGCTCGGCTGGGGAGGCACACATACCCCACCCTGGGCCCACGAGTGGGCCTGGCCAGCACGGGTGCAGGTGCACAGCTGCCGCCTCCCGACGGGGAGGTGCGGCGGCATTGCAGACTGAGCCTGGGCCGAACGAGCGCTCGGGGGGGGGGGGGGGGCGACGAAAGGATCGGCCGCCTCGAGGGGGAGGGGGGGGAGGAGGACTGGGACAAAAGGGAGGAGGAAACGAGGAGCTGACGACGGCCCCGCTCCGCCAGTGGCGCTCGTCGACCGAGAGCTCCACCCGGCGTGTGGCAAGCCGCATGGGAGCGGGCCCGGGGCAGACCTGGGGAGGGGGGGAAGGATGCGGAAGGAGGGAGGGCCCAGCGTCACACGATGAGGAAGGAGGAAGGCGAGAGAAAGAAAGGTGAGGAGGAGAAGAGAGATGAAGAAGCAAAGGAGAGGGGAGGGGAAGGGGGAGCAGAGGAGAGGGGATAGGGGGGGGGGGGGGGAGAAAGAGAGGGGAGAGAAACAGGCGGCAGGAAGAGGAGGAGGAGGAGGAGGAGGAGGAGGAGGAGGAGGAGGGGCAGCACGAGGCGAAGGAGAGGTGGACGAGGCCAGGCCGAGCGCGCGTGCGCGCGCCTTCTGCAGCCCGGCGGTGAAGAGAAGGTTCTCGTCTCCCACGACGAGCACCTGCGCGCCGGGGCTAGCTCGGCACGGGGAACACTGAGCATCGCTTAGCCGACCAGTGGCCCGATGGGTGTGGCCTGGGCCCCCACTGGCGGATTTCCCCCCCTGGACAGGGATAGGCGTGGGGATGGGGCTCGGTGAAACGACATCGAAACACGTCAGACGCAGTGCGCGGCGGCGCGCCCTGCAGGCGTGGCGCGTGCGTCGGCGGCGCGCCCGTGACGAGTTCGTTGGCTCCCAGAGGCTTCCCGGCCTCGGGGTGCTCTCCAGCAGTTGCGCCTCGCCGGGGGGGCTCCCCGGGGGCCCGGATCGTCCCCGCGGCCGCCAGAGACCCGAACTGCGACCCGAACGCCGAACTCGGCGGCGCGCCGAGGGGTGGGGAGCGAGGGGGGCCGGCCTCCTCAGAAGGCGGCGGGGCTCTTCGGAAGCCCTCCCGCCTCCCGGGAAGCTCGCGGAGCAGGCTCGGGGGGCCTTTCGGAAGGCGGGGTGGGTTCTAAGAAGCCTCGCCGCCGCCGCCCCCTCTGCCTTGCCCCCCGGGCGCGCCGCCGACATACGATGAGAAATCCGCCGACCCCTTGGGGTTCATCGGCGTGGGAGATGTTTCTCCCTCCCCAAACCCCTCCCCGGGAAGCACAGTCTGGTCGATTTACTGGGGAGGGGGGGGAGCCCCAGGAGACCGGGCGAACGTGCCACGGGGGGATAGAGGGGGCCCCAAAGGAGGCCAAGAGGGCACCAAGAGGCCCTCTGGACGGTCCAAGAGGGCCACGAGCCGCCGAACGATCGATCGAAAACGACGACGCTGGCCTACAGACAGCCCAAGAGGCCACCAAGACGCCCCACGAAGCCCCAAGAGGCGTCCCAAGACAGCCTTGAAGAGCAAAACTCGCCTCATTTCCATTGGAGAACCTGCAGGTTTAGCACATCCGCCTCTCCTGCGATCACAACAGCAAAAACAGCCCACGAAGCCCCCTGGGTCGCCCCAAGACGGCCCAAGAGGCCCCCCAGAGGGCTCTCAGACGACCCAAAAGGGGAGACAGAGGGTCCCAAAACAGGCCAAGAGGGCACCAAGAGGCCCTCTGGACGGTCCACGAGGGCCACGAGCCGCCGAACGATCGATCGAAAACGACGACGCTGGCCTCCAGGCAGCCCAAGAGGCCACCAAGACGCCCCAAGAAGCCCCAAGAGGCGTCCCAAGACGGCTCTGAAGAGCAAAAATCGCTTCATTTCCATTGGACAACCTGCAGGTTTAGCACATTCGCCTCTCCTGCGATCACAACCGCAAAAACAGCCCAAGAAGCATCCTGGATCGCACTACGACGGCCCAAGAGGCCCCCCAGAGGGCTCTCAGACGACCCAAAAGGGGAGACAGAGGGTCCCAAAACAGGCCAAGAGGGCACTAAGGGGCCCTCTGGACAGTCCACGAGGGCCACGAGCCGCCGAACGATCGATCGAAAACGACCACGCTGGCCTCCAGACAGCCCATAAGGCCCCCCAGACTCCCCAAGAAGCCCAAAGAGGCGTCCCAAGACAGCCTTGAAGAGCAAAAATCTTCATGTCCATAGGAAAACCTGCATTGTTAGCACATTCGCCCCTCCTGCGATCACAGCATTCAAGACAACCCAAAAAGCCCCCTGGGTCGCCGCAAGACGGCCCAAGAGGCCCCCCAGAGGGCTCTCAGACGACTCAAACGAGGGGACAGAGGGCCCAAAAACCAGCCAAGAGGACACCAAGGGGCCCTCTGGACGGTCCAAGAGGGCCACGAGCCGCCGAACGATCGATCGAAAACGCCCCCGCTGGCCTCCAGACGGCCCAAGGAGCCCCCAAGACGCCCCAAGAAGCCATCAAGAGGCGTCCAAGGACAGCCTCAAGGAACAAAAACCGCCCCATCTCAATTGGAGAACCTGCATGTTTAGCACATTCGCCTCTCCCGCGATCACACAACATGCAAGATAGACCAAGAATCTTCCAGTTTTCCCCAGCGCAATGCAACGAAGGAGAGGGAAGAGATCACCCCGCAGGGCGTGGGGGGAGATTGCTCGAACGTCACTCAGCGAATACATGGCTGCACTTAGGCCCGCAACCAGCCTTACTCAGTTTCGATTCCCAGGGAGCAGAAGAGGATGAGGAGGAGGAGAAGAAAGGGAGGGAGGAAGACTGCACAAACGGAGCCAACACTCAGCGCCACACCGCGGCGGCGGCTGTGGATTACCCTACAGCATATACGCCGGCCGGTCTCGAGCAATGTTTCCTTGGGGCTCGAGCGAAAGCGTGTGCGACAGGTGCTGCTTGAATGCCGCAGAACCCCTCGAGCGGAAAAGTGAATGCACGAGGGGAACCCAAGAACGGCGAAGGAGAGAGGAGGGCAGGAGGAGAGGGCAAGGAAGGCCAACGCATGACAACCAAAGTACCGAGAATGCGAGGCTACAGCACATAGCCAGCTAAGCAAGTAAACTGGATGTATCAAGCAGTGCGGCGGAAGGCCGAAGCCAGACAACGCGGCTGACCAGACGATCAGGCGGTTGCGTGGGCAGCCACCGCCAGCCGTGCAAGCCCGGATCGCTATCCAGCGACTGTTGGCTCACCGCCAGCCGTGCAATCCCAGATCGCTATCCAGAGAAAAGCAACGTGGAAAATTTCAAATATCAAGCGCATGCTAGAAGGAACAGGCAGCGCCATCACCGAGGAGGCAAAAAAGAGGGGAGGAGGAGGAGGAGGAGGAGGAGGAGGAGGAGGAAGAGGAGGAGGAGGAGGAGAAGGAGGAGGGACCCAGGCGCAGCCAGTTGCAGCCGCCCTCAGAAGATGAAGCCGACGGCCACACTCCACGTGACCCTGTGAATGGCCCTGACACCACCCCGCAGACCGGGTGGCACCACAAATCCGCAGCTCGGGGTCGGTGGAGTCGGAGCCGGAGGCGGAGAGGTACGCAGTGAAGGCGGAGAGAGATGTGCACGAACGCCCGAGCCGCAGGTCGGGGAGCCGATGGCCGCGTGGCTGCACGGCTGGCGCCCCTCGGCGAGGAGAGGCCGTCCCGAGGCAGGTCGCGCGGCTTCGCTGACGCGGCGCCCTCCTTCCAGTGCAGGAAGAGCCAGGTCTTCATCACTCCAGGCATACAGTCGGGGCGTTGACCTAAGGAACCCTAAATAAGGAACGAAGCCCCTTTTTCCCATTAGTTACACTTCGATTTCCTATCGAAAATATAAGGACAACCTGAGGCAAGCTGTGAAACACTTAAGGAACGCGGAGCCCCTCCCCAACCAAAAGGGTTCCTTCTTCAGGGCCCCGACTGTACCAGCTTTTTTTCTGGGTCCTCTGACATGTTCACTACCTCCAAGGAGTATTCCAGGACATACGCATCCGTCGTCGGTCCGGGAGTCGGCGAGCCGGTCGGGCGCGGGAGTCGGCGAGGCGGGAGGCCTCTCAGAGCACTCAGCAAGGACACGAGACCGCTCCAAAGAGGGCAAAGACGGCCCGGGAGGGCCCCGCGACAACCCCAAGAGGGGGTCCAGAGTGGGAACCCACACAGACGTTTCGAGCCTTCTGCCCTGCACCGCCGCCCAGGTTGTCCCAAGAAGTCCCCAGCAGGCTCCCAGGGAGCTCCGCAAGGCTCCAGAAAAGCTACCCAGAGGCCCCCATGGAGGCCCCCAAGACGTTCAAAAACTGTTTCCAAAACGCCCCCGAGACGCCTCCCACGAGAGACCCCGTTCGCCATCCGCGTGGCCTCCGACCCGCAGCCCAGGCGCAGGGGGCGGAACGTGCCGAAGGCTAATCGAGAATCGTCTGTCTGGAGTTTGAACATACGCCCGCCGTTTGTACACGTGGGTTCTCGCCAGTTTCCCTGTGCGTGCACGGCGAACATTGAAAATGTCAGCCGAAGAGATACTTGCCGCCGATGCGGACAGCGCCGCGATTGCCGTGAGCCCACAGAGCAGTTTTGGCGAGCGCGCGGCAGATTGTCCAAGAGGGCCCTGACACGCCCTACGGCTCGCTCCGAGACCCATACGACAGTTCCAAAACGTTGTTTGACAAATGCCCGCCGAATGTACACGTGGGTTCTCGCCCGTTTCCCCGCTGCGCCGAGATGGCTCAAGGTAGCCCGACGACGATGCAAGATGGCATCGAGACTGCACTCGACCCGCCCAGAACGGCCCAGCGTTGCGTCGGAGGCATGATTCCTTACGCGCACTTGAAAGAGAGGTACCGTTCCGAATCTAATCGACACTGCCTGAAACTAGCCCACGGTCACTCCACTCTCGTCCCATCAGATCCTTCCCACCTCCTGTCCCCTTGTCAATCACCTCCCCGGCAAGCTTCTCCTGAGCATCACCCCGACCAAGCTTTCGAGGCGTCTGTAGCGCCTGCGACGAAGACCCTCTCGCGGCCTACACGAACTGCGCCGCCAAACAACATCCCACCAGCCCTCTGGGTGTCAGTGGGTTAGGGGAGCCTCCCGTCCAAACCCCTTCTTCTCCTTAGAAAAGTGACATACGCCTGCACCGTATCCACCGACACCCACCCCCTCGACCGACGGCCGACCCGAAGAAAAACAATCCCCCCAACCATCCAGAATTACAAGACGAGATGCACTGTGCGACATAACATGGATCATCTTCGGGCGTCCCGCCCTCACTGTGCACTGGTCTGTTACACGACGGCAGGGGGCATCATGTTACCCCTTGTGCGCAGGCCCACCATCCTACTCAGATAAAAACCTGGAATCTGCGTGGCGGCAACATCCCCCGACCACTCGAGGTTTCTTCAGCATGTGAGATGCTTACCCCTCCCATCCCTCCCCGCCCCTCCACCCAGACCCCCGTCCGGTCGATTTGGAGGGAGGGGGTCCGCCCGGATCCCCCTGACCCAGCCCCACCACATCATGGGAGGATAGAGGCCCCCACAACGAACCCATAAGCCCCAAGAGGCCCCCAAGACTGTTCAAGAGGGCCCCCAGTCGCCGACGGCTCCTCCAGAACGGCCAAATAGACTCCAGACGGCCCAAGACGCCCCCAACACGCCCCAAGACGATTCCAAGAGCCCTCCCAAGAAGGCCCCACGAACCAACATTCATTGATTGTCAATCCGCTTTTGAAAGAAATTAGCGTTCTCGCCTTTTCGATTTCCCGACGCTCCACGACGGCCCAAGAGGCTCCCAGGATCCCCCCAGACGGCCCCAGAAGCCTCCAAGAGGGCCCCTAAACAGACAAAGAGAGCCCCCACACGGCCCCAAAGACGGTATCAGAGGCCTCCAGCATGGCCCAAAGCAGCCCCTAGACCGCCGCAAGAAGGGCTACGGAAGGGAACCCGAGCCTGCATTTCGAGTCCTCGGCCCCGCGAAACCCGTGAGAACCCTCCACGAAGCTCCAAAAGGCCCCCCATAGGCCCCCAAGGAGCGCCCAAGAGGGCACCTAAAAGCCCCCCAAAAGCGCCCAAGAGGCTCTCAGGAGACAATCGCCAGTACCCCACGGGGTCGGCAGCGTGGCGTAAGCCCAAGAATCTTGCTATAAGAGATCTAGGGCCACATATGTCATCGCCGCTTCCACCATCTAGGGTGTTCCATGTCCTGTGGGTCCCCGAGGCCACTACAACAGATCCGCGGGGCATCTGCTGGCAGGTCGGTTTCTGCTGTAATGCGCCAGCTGTACCTGAATCGCAGGACCCAGCAGACCCCCTCACATCGTGGACATGCACGACTAAAGGCGTTTGGCCATTCTCTGCCACTGGGGAAGGTTCTTGCTGGGCCCTGGGAGTTGAAACAGTGCTGCAGATGAACGAGGCGATGCCGGGGAAGAGGTCGAAGCCTCTCAGGTCGACGCTGCAAAACAACAACAACAACAACAACAACAACAACAACAACAACAACAACAACAACAACAACAACAACAACAACAACAACAACAATACTAGCACGTGGGGACACTCCGTTCTCACCAGTGCCAGGGTTTTCATAGGAGGCGGGCAATACCCCCACTTTGTGGGGGGGCCGGTTCAAGCTCTACCAAATTTCCAAACGACTCTTCGCCACCACCCACACCCAGCTTCCCGCCCTATGACGTTCGGACACTTCACTTCGTGGCATGCGGACGACCGTGGCTACTATTCAGGGCCCCGCGGCCGACGACGACGGCGTGCGCGCGCGAAGAAAAAACGAATGTGTCCCGCATGGTATTATTTGACAGGGATGATGGCCCTGGCAGGTGCGCAACCGTTGTTGCAGAAGTTCGAAAAAGTTGCTCGCAAAAGCCCGTTTGACAGAAATGTTTAAAAAGTGTTGGGTTTCCTACGAATCCGCAAGAGCGCGCGGGATGAAATTGTGACACTTTTTTAAAAAAAAAAAATTGGTTTTTTGATGTTTTTATGTTAAAATCGCTACGAACACTAAGGTTTTGGAAGGATTTCGTCTTGCGCGCGCGAATGTCCACTTTACCTTATTTTTTGCAAGGGATTCTTGAAGTTTGGTTATGTTAGAACAAGAAATGTCCACTTTAGCTTATTTTTTGCAAGGGAAAACCGATCGTAACAACACAACCGGATCCGGACCAACCCGTTTTGCCTGAGACTTCCTCACGAAAATGATGAAAACGTGGCTGCGGCCTAGGCGCGGCGGGGGGGTCGTGCACCAGGGGCCCCAACAATAATTATTCTTTAGAAGAAATAATGTTCAACAACAACAACAACAACAACAACAACAACAACAACAACAACAACAACAACAACAACAACAACAACAATTACTCAATGCGTGGAGCTCCCCATATGTGCATATCATGTTTTATGTCATGCCGTGGTGAGCGTCTGTTCATGAGCGGTCGACTACAATAGCGCGTCCACGTGGGCGACAGGGCCGACGAAGACGAGTGACCCCTAATGCGAGTGATTGCGTATGAGTCAGAGTGAGCTTTGAGTATGGTTGAATGCGAGCATCTTGAATGCTCTCCAAGCGAAGGATGTTGAGCCCAGAAACAAGCAAACCGCCTGAGACATCCCCACAAAATGGCCGCGAACGAGCCCGTGCAACCACCCCTGGCGGCTCCCCTTAGGGGTGCTGAAACCAGCGCCCCGCCTGAGACATCCTCACAATCTGCTCTCCAAGCGAAGGATGTTGAGCCCAGAAACAAGCAAACCGCCGGAGACATCCCCACAAAATGGCCGCGAACGAGCCCGTGCAACCACCCCTGGCGGCTCCCCTTAGGGGTGCTGAAACCAGCGCCCCGCTGAGACATCCTCACAATCTGCTCTCCAAGCGAAGGATGTTGAGCCAGAAACAAGCAAACCGCCTGAGACATCCCCACAAAATGGCCGCGAACGAGCCCGTGCAACCACCCCTGGCGGCTCCCCTTAGGGGTGCTGAAACCAGCGCCCCGCCTGAGACATCCTCACAATCTGCTCTCCAAGCGAAGGATGTTGGGCCCAGAAACAAGCAAACCGCCTGAGACATCCCCACAAAATGGCCGCGAACGAGCCCGTGCAACCACCCCTGGCGGCTCCCCTTAGGGGTGCTGAAACCAGCGCCCCGCCTGAGACATCCTCACAATCTGCTCTCCAAGCGAAGGATGTTGAGCCCAGAAACAAGCAAACCGCCTGAGACATCCCCACAAAATGGCCGCGAACGAGCCCGTGCAACCACCCCTGGCGGCTCCCCTTAGGGGTGCTGAAACCAGCGCCCCGCCTGAGACATCCTCACAATCTGCTCTCCAAGCGAAGGATGTTGAGCCCAGAAACAAGCAAACCGCCTGAGACATCCCCACAAAATGGCCGCGAACGAGCCCGTGCAACCACCCCTGGCGGCTCCCCTTAGGGGTGCTGAAACCAGCGCCCCGCTTGAGACATCCTCCAAATCTGATGTGTGTTGAGTAAGTCTGAGTATGAGTAGGTCTGAGTATGAGTATGCCTGAGTATGAGTAAGTCTGTGTATGAGTAAGTCTGTGTATGAGTAAGTCTGGGTATGAGTAGGTCTGTGTATGAGAAAGTCTGTGTATGTGCACGTCTGGGTATGAGTAAGTCTGAGTATGACTAACACTGTGTATGAGTAAGTCTGGGTATGAGTGAATCTGTGTATGAGTACGTCTGGGTGTGAGTAAGTCTGTGTATGAGTAAGTCTGTGTATGAGTATGTCTGAGTGTGAGTAAGTCTGAGTATGACTAGGTCTGAGTATGAGTAAGTCTGAGTATGAGTAAGTCTGTGTATGAGTAAGTCTGAGTATGAGCAAGTCTGAGTATGAGTAAATCCGACAGGAGGGGAGGAGGAAAGAGGAGGAGGGAGAAGGAGAGGGAGTAGGAGGCGTCCAAGTAATAACAAGAACCCCATCTTAGGATATGGGGAACAACAACAACAACAACAACAACAACAACAATCATTTTAAGAGCGTTCGCCCTTATATGCTCGAGTGTCCAATAACGCGTATTTCCCAAACCCTCGATACCCGCTCTCTTCGTCTTCGATCGAACCCCTTTTGGGGGGTATACCTTTCTTCCCTGCAGGCCGGGCCCCGGCAAGCGGCGGGGCGGCCGCGGACCGTGAGCCTGGCCAGCGGCAGCGCTGATCAGCGGGGCGGCCGCGGACCGTCGACCCGACCCCAAGAGGGACGGACAGGGGACCGACGACGACGACGACGACGACGACGACGACGACGACGACGACGACGACGACGGCGACGGCGACGACGACGACGACGACGACGTCGAAGACGACGGCGACGACGGCGACGACGAGTGAAAGCGAGAGCGAGAGAGAACGACAGCACGGCCACGAAGGGCACGAAGTAGGCCACGAAGGGCGACAGCGGGGACACGAAGGGAATGCGTATGGGGCCACGAAGAGTGCGAACGAGCGGGGGCCACGAAGTGCAGATAGTGCGGGGCCACAGGAGGCAACTATAGGGCCACTGAGGGTAGCAACTGGGCCACGTAGGACAATGAGGGGGACACAAATGGCGACAGCGGGGCCACGAAGGGCATGCACATGGGACCACAACGGGCGCGACTCCTGGGTGCCTGGGTGTCGAGAGGGCGGCGCTTGGGCACATTGCAGGAAATTCCAACGCAAGGCTATTCTTCAGTAAGTTGCAAGCAGGTCTCCAGCGAAAGCGCGACTCCAGAGCTCTGGGAGAGCGATTCCTGAAGAAATTGTAAGGAAGTCCCAAGCGAGAGCGCGATTCCTGAATAAAATGCGAGGAAGTCTCGGGCGGGAGCCGGGGTCCTGCCTAAATTGTAAGGAAGTCTCAAGCGGGAGCCGTTGTTGTTGTAACCTGGGGGCCAGGGGGCCAGTTTGAGCAGGAAGACTTTCCCTGTCAAAAAACAGGGTGCGAGCGTCGAGGGGCACACTTTGATTGAGAAAAAACAGTATGCACGGGTGGGGGGATCAACAGTAATTATTCTTCAGAAATGAAAACTCAACAACAACAATAACAACAACAACAACAACAACAACAACAACAACAACAACAACAATCACTTTACCCGAACGCTCAGTGTTCTCACCAGTGCCAGGGTTTTCATGCGACGCCAGCCAATACCCCCACTTTGTGGGGGGGCAGTGCAAGCTCTACCAAATATCCACACGACTCTTCGCCACCACCCACACCCAGCTTCCCGCCCTATGACGTTCGGACACTTCACTTCGTGGCCTGCGGACGACCGTGGCTACTACACTGGCGCGGTGCTAAAATTCCTAAGAAACCCAATGGTTTTTGAACATTTCGGCGTGCGCGCGCGAAGAAAAAACGAATGTGTCCCGCATGGTATTATTTGACAGGGATGATGGCCCTGGCAGGTGCGCAACCGTTGTCGCAGAAGTTCGAAAAAGTTGCTCGCAAAAGCCCGTTTGACAGAAATGTTTAAAAAGTGTTGGGTTTCCTACGAATCCGCAAGAGCGCGCGGGATGAGATTTTGACATTTTTTTGTTGAAAAACCATTGGTTTTTTGATGTTTTTATGTTAAAATCGCTCCGAACACTAAGCTTTTGGAAGGATTTCGTCTTGCGCGCGCGAATGTCCACTTTACCTTATTTTTTGCAAGGGATTCTTGAAATTTGATTATATTAGAACAAGAAATGTCATTTTATAGTGTTTTTTGCAAGGGAAAGCGGGGGGGAACAAAACAACCGGATCTTGATCACATCGAATTACCTGAGGCTTCCTCACGAAAATGATGAAAATGTAGCTGCGGCCTAGGCGGCGCAGGGGGGCCGTGCACCAGGGGTCCCAACAATAATTATTCTTTAGAATTAATAATGTTCAATTACTAGCACGTGGGGACACACCGTTCTCACCAGTGCCAGGGTTTTCATAGGAGGCGGGCAATACCCCCACTTTGTGGGGGGGCCGGTTCAAGCTCTACCAAATTTCCAAACGACTCTTCGCCACCACCCACACCCAGCTTCCCGCCCTATGACGTTCGGACACTTCACTTCGTGGCATGCGGACGACCGTGGCTACTATTCAGGGCCCCGCGGCCGACGACGACGGCGTGCGCGCGCGAAGAAAAAACGAATGTGTCCCGCATGGTATTATTTGACAGGGATGATGGCCCTGGCAGGTGCGCAACCGTTGTCGCAGAAGTTCGAAAAAGTTGCTCGCAAAAGCCCGTTTGACAGAAATGTTTAAAAAGTGTTGGGTTTCCTACGAATCCGCAAGAGCGCGCGGGATGAGATTTTGACAATTTTTTGTTGAAAAACCATTGGTTTTTTGATGTTTTTATGTTAAAATCGCTGCGAACACTAAGGTTTTGGAAGGATTTCGTCTTGCGCGCGCGAATGTCCACTTTACCTTTTTTTGCAAGGGATTCTTGAAATTTGATTATATTAGAACAAGAAATGTCATTTTCTATTGTTTCTTGCAAGGGAAAGCGGATTACAACAAAACAACCGGATCCTGTACACACCCTCTTTTCTGAGGCTTCCTCACGAAAATGATGAAAATGTAGCTGCGGCCTAGGCGGCGCAGGGGGGGCGCGCACCAGGGGGCCCAACAATAATTATTCTTTAGAATAAATAATGTTCAACAACAACAACAACAACAACAACAACAACAAAGCACGAAGTGAGGGCTGTGGGGAGCAAGGATTGCTTTGAAAAGGTTCTGGACGTATGGAGGTCTGAACTAAAGGCGCACAGATATGAGATGCAAAAATGTTCGCTCGGAGGCGGCGCTGCCCTCGCAGAATTTGTGTTTGCGCGCCGCGTTTGTTTGTTAAGTTTGTTGTTTTGATATGTTCATATGTTTGATATATCTATATAGATGTACGTGTATACAACGTTTCGTTCATCCATATGCATACATATATAGATGTGTGTGTATGCATGCGCGCATGTATACTGATGTATATATATATATATATGTATGTATACATATATGTATATATATATATATGTATACACGTACATCTGGATTTGATGACACGCCCACTCCCCTGGGCACGGAGTGGGCGTGTCCTCAAGTCCGTTGCCTGATCCCTTCAGCCTCAGTCCTCATTCCCGAGGAGCTTAAGGGCCCGGACCCCAAAATTCTCAAATCCATTGGCTTGGTGCGGGTTCCCCGTGTTCTCCGGGGCATCTTCCCGCATGACATTCTGGGGCCCAAGAGGGCCCCAAGACGGGCCAAGAGAGCCCAAAGAGGCTTCGAAGACGGTCCAAGAGGGCCTCGAATCGCCGAACGATCGCCCAAGACGTCCAGGATGGTCTCAAGACGGGCCCCAAGACGGCCCAAGAGGTGCCCAAGACGGCCCAAGAGGGCCCAAAGGCAGCCCCAAGAGGGGGCCCAGATGGGGGATGCGAACGGACATTTCGAGCCCTCAGCCCCGAGGGGCCCCCAGGGGGCCCCAAGAGGCTCCCAAGAGGCCCCCAAGAGGCCCCAAGAGGACCCCAAGAGGCTCCAAGAGGCCACCAAGAGGCCCCCGAGAGGCCCCCAAAAAGCTCCCAAGAAGCCCCCGAGAGCGCTCCGAAGAGACCCGAAGAAGCATCCCAGAGAACTCGGACCCACAACCCAGGCACGGTGGCGGGATGAGCCGAAGGCCATTAGATAGCGTCCCAGGTCTGTACGCTGTGCCATCAAGGTGTGCCCCGAATCATGCACTGACACACGCCTTTTAGGTACAGCCTTCTACGTGCGTGATGTTTACCATCTGCTGCTTAGGTTATCCTCGTCGAACATCAGAGCTTCGAAAATGCTTGCGGTCGCCGCCCTGCACGGACAGGACATGACCCAAGGGCGGCTGCTCAAGGACTACACTGCATTACGAAAGTTTCAGGGGGGCGATGTGGAACTCACATCATCTTGACCCGTGGCGCGCGAAAAGAAGTGAGGCCAACAACTGCGTTTCCTCCGCCGCTTCTGAAGAATCCGACGAATCTGACGGAATCCGGCTCAGAATCCCAAACCTGCGCCGTCGCTCGGAAATTCCTCGCAAAATCGGCCCCAAGGTAGGGGCCAAAAGCGCGTCCGTCAGTGTTTCTGGAAGAGCGAATTCTTCATTTCTGCATACACGGCAAAAGCCCCCGATCAACAGCAGACCGGCTAGTACTGCTGCACAGACTGGCCAGCTGGCAACTGCCGAGACCTGGGAAGAAGGTGAGACTATCGGGGGTCGGCTTGCCGTTGCCAGCCTTGGCTGCCGCCCTGCTCTCGTAGACGCCTTAGCTCTGGCTTCAACGTTTGTTGCGGGCCCATGCCTGAATCAAATGTCTATTTGTGTTGCCATCCGCTCACGTGCAACAGTCATCTGGATACTTCTCTAGGGGAACAAAAAGTAACATAAACATAAAAGCTCAGAGGTCCGCGCCGATTTCTCGGATCGGCGCTGGACCACCCTCCCTGGCGCGCAGAGCGCGCCAGGGGCGGCGCCAGAGGCGCCGCCGGGGGGCCTCAGCGCCGATCCGAGAAATCCGCGCGGACCTCCGAGTTTTTATGTTTATGTCACTTGTTGTTCCCCTATTCTCCCTGCATCGGCACAGACTCGACAGGATTCGGCTTGATGGCCAGGCAGAGCAGAGAGGAGGGACAAGAGCGAGAAGACAGGCACGGCGAGACGGGCCGAGCAGCGACGAAACCGGCACGAGCGGCACTGAGGAGGAAAGAGCTGCCATCGGTGGGATGCGGAGGAGGCGGAAGACGAGGAGGAGGAGGAGGAGGAGGATGTGGAGGAGGAGGAGGAGGAGGAGTTGGAGGAGGACCAGTGCAAACCCAAGACGCATTCACGAGGTTGCAGTAAGCTCTCCCTCCAAATTCCCCTTTTAAATAGGGCCCCAAAAGAGTTGACTGCCATTGCGGGAAGTGGCCCATTGGAAGACAACCGCCAGATGCCAAAACACCGTCAAGGGAACTTTCACGCCACGGATCAACATGACTGTTGCGTCCATCCGAGATCGTGCCAGTAGACCACTCCTGAGATTTCAACATCGTGAATCAACGTGACTGCTGCGTCCCGACAGTCCTAAATCGTACCAGAACACTGTTACTGGAATGTCGAATACACGAACCCCTGAAATTGCTGCACACTTGTAAAACGAAAATGCGCGGCGCCAAAGCGACAGCCGCATAGCCACATCTTGAAAAGGAACCACCATCCATCCGTGATACCGCTGCAAAACTTGTAGCCACAATTTGAAAACGGCACGCCCTCTATCCGTGAAACTGCTGCAAACGTTTAAGAAAATATGAGCGGCGCTAAGGCGAGAGCCACATGTTGAAAACGACCCATCCATCCATGAAGCTGCTGCATTTTGCTTAACGAAAATCTGCGCGGCGCTGACGTGATAAACACATGTTGACAACGGTCCCCCCTCAATCCGTGAAACTGCTGCAAAGTTTGAAGACCAATGAGGCGCGGCGTGAAGCTCTTGCAAATGTCAAGCTTTAGGATCATGGACGGCGAGGAAATCTCAAACGAAACGCCCAGCCCGCCCTAGCGACACATCTGGAGGTGCGACAAGGGCGAATCATTTATGAGCAGAAATGCCGGAGGAGGACGACGAGGAGGAGGAGACGGACGGAGGAGTAGCAGGAGGAGGAGCAGGAGGAGGAGCAGGAGGAGGAGCAGGAGGGGGCTGACGCGGGGGAGGAGCAAGGGGAGGAGAAATGGGAGGAAGAAGAGCAGGAGGGGAAGAACGAGGAGGGGAAGGAGGAGGACGATGAGAAGAACGAGGAGAAGGACGGATAGGAGAAGGAAAAGGCAGAGGAGGAGCAGGAGAAGAAGAGGGAGAGGAACTGCCCAACCAGAGATCTGCCCACATCGCTCAGTTGAATGATCAAGCAGGCCACTTCGCAGCGCAGACTTGTGAACAAAGCTTGCTGCTTCGAACGGTGGCACGCGGTGGACGGCAGCAGCCACAGCAGGAAGAGGAGCAGGCGGCAGCGGAAAAAGAGGAAACCAACGACAGAGGGAGAGACGGCAGGCAACGCCACACACAGCAGATGGGTACGGGATGCAGGAGAACCTATCCGGCTGAGCCCTGAGCATCGGAAGCTAAAGCGGCAGCTGCAGCGGCTACTCGGCGCTCGAGCTGTTCCTCGCCACTCGCAAAGCAGACACTTCCTCCACCGCGGCGCGGCAGAGGCAACCCGCTCGCGCGTGTAGCAAAACCCGGCTGCAGAGTTGCTGAGTAGCCCGCATGCAAGAGGGAAAGAGGGGGGAAGAGAGGGCGGCTGCGGAGGAAGGGAACGGGGGCGCGGGGGCGTTCAACCAAACTCCAACGTCTTGCGATACGCTTCCTGACTTGCACCCGGCCCTCGGCGAGCCCCAAGGGCCAGGGAGAGGCGCGAAAATTCCGCGGGGCACCTGCTGGCAACCCGATGCCTCCTCTGCTGTGCCGCCTCGCTTCTTCGATGGGTGCCCTCACGTGGCCGTCGATGAGCAGGCCGTCTCGCCCGGGAGCGGCGACACGCCTCGCAGCCTCTTGCGCAAGCCCCGTCCCAGCAGCAGGCGGCTCCCCCGTCGGGGACCTGCTCCTTCGTACCCCTGCTCTTCTGCTGCGTCTTCTGCGGGCGGCCTCAGCCAGCTGCAGCCCAGCACCTGCATCGGCCGCCGCTGGGGCCCAGCGCTATCGCCGCCTCGCCGATGCTGGGGGGCGAAGGGGCCCCGGAAGCCACCTCTGCGTTGCCGGCTGGAGGCGCAGAGGCTGCAGCCGGCATCGCCTCAGCGTCAGGGGCAAAGGCCCCGGCAGCAGGCTTAGCACTCTCGTCGATGCCGTCCCACTGCTGTCATTTTGAGGGCGTCTGCGCGGCGCTATCGGCGACCTTCGAGTATGTCTGCATGTCCACGGTGGCGTGGCCCTCGGACGCGTCGAAAAACTGCGGAATCGATGGAAGCCTCCGAAGCTGCGACCCAGGGTCACCAGCGGATTCGCCCCCTGCCGAAAGAGTTCCCGATGTCGTGGATGGAGCCGTCCCCCGTGTCGCTCAAGAGGCTGGTACGCTCGCCCAGGCATTTGAATACCCGGCCGAGCCTCAGGAACAGCTGGCGCGCCAGAACCGACTCAAAGCTCTCCAGGAATTCCTGCACGAAGGCTTCGGTGGCACGCCAGAAGAGAGCGAGCCCGGTGTCCACGTGCTGTGGGCGGCGGCGGCCCCGACAGGGAAGCAGCTTCAGCACGCAGCATCATAAATGCCCTAGCCTTGAAAAGTGTTGCCCCATGCGCCTGGCGACCATGCGCAGCGCCTGGCCATGAGAATCAATGGTACGAGAGGAGGCCCCGGCGGCAGCCATGAGCGAAAGCTGCAGGGAGACACGTGGAAAGCAAAGCAAAACTGGAAATCTCATACGGCGGTACCGAGCCAAAAATCAAATTGCCCTGGAGCAAGAGGAGGAACGGGAGGAGCAGGAGGAGGAGGAGGCGAAGGAGGAGGGCTAGTGGCTCAAGAGACCTGTCCACGTGCCAGGGATGAGATTGCGCGGGAGCACGTGGCTGGGGCCTGAAAGAGCAGAAACGAACTCGAGGCTTCGCAAGCTCAACCTGCATGCGGGCAGAGAGGAGTGCGACACGATCGGCTGCCGCATCCCTTGGCTCACGCCCTCGGGATGACAAATCTCGGCGACAACTGCACGAGTAACATACGATGGCGACACGCACAATAATATCATCACCCGGCGTCGCGGGCACGAGCCCCGGGCGCATGGTGAGCGGAGCAGCTCGGAGAGTCAAGGCCAGCTTCGGAGACAAGGACCCAGAGAGGCCCGCAGCGTAGGCAGTGCACCCGGTTGCCCCCACGGCCAGGGAGCCCGCAGAAGGCAGGGCGGCGCAGAAGCCGGAAGACAGTGAGAGGTCGGCCGGGCTCCTAGCCTCCTCCTCCTCCTCCTCCTCCTCCTCCTCCCCCTCCCCCTCCCCCTCCCCTCACCGCCCCCTCCCCCTCCCCTCTCCCCTCCCCCCCCCCCTCCCCCTCCCCCCTCCCCCTCCCCTCCCCCTCCCGCTCCCCCTCCCCCTCCCCCACCCCCCTCCCCCTCCCCCTCCCCCTCCCCCTCCCCACTCCCCCTCCCCCTCCCCCTCCCCCTCCCCTCCCCTCCCCCTCCTCCTCCCCCTCACCCCTCTCCCCTCCTCACCCCCTCCCCCTCCCCCCCTCCTCCCCTCCTCCTCCTCCTCCTCCTCCTCCTCCTCCTCCTCCTCCTCCTCTCCTCCTCCTCCTCCTCCTCCTCCTCCTCCTCCTCCTCCTCCTCCTCCTCCTCCTCGTCCTCCCCCTCCTCCTCAACACTTCAAGGCGTCCCATGAAGAGCTGATGCTGATGCTGCCTGGTTCCTTTCGGCGGGGTCCACTTCGTGAGCCTCTGAAGAATTACGGCTGGTAGGACACTGAGGAACAAGCTCGCACTCATGGAGCGCTTGAAAATGGCATGCGTCTTCTTGATCGATGGCAGGCGGCCCTCAGCTGCAGCCTTCTCTGCCTCGGCGCGCCGCTCTTGGCCCAGGGTCAGGACGGCCTGTGCAGCAGCAGGGCTGATCGCCGTCAGGCTGGGGAACGCCGTGGCAGCCTCCTCGAGGTGGGCCGCAGTCGTCTAGGACCTTCAGAACGGCGGGGACGCGCCTGCCATCGCCCAGAGGCTGTGAGTCGAGTCCGCCGTGCAACGTGGACACCTCGCGCAAGTGGCTGGGCCATTCCTTACACTGGCTCACGGTGTCGCAGGCCATGCGTATGCAGGCAGCCAGGGCAGAGACCAGCTTGGACGGGATCTGCATGAGGGACCCCCTTCTCAAGCCCAGGAGGGTGGCGCGGGATCCGCTGTTGGCGGGCAGGTGCAAGGACTCGCGGATGGCCCAGTGGTCGAGCGCTCTGAATCTGTTGCCGTCGTGGATGGGACACTGGCTGACGCAGCCGAGGACCACGAAGGCGCACGTGCGGCACGTGGCCAGCAATGTCAATGAGGGAGCGCATACTGCAGCCAGCTCGGCCGCGCGACGCGTGTACTTCGCCAGCGGCATGGACCACGAGCGAACGTCAGCGCCAAGCCCGATCACCATGCCAAGGTACAGCCGAAAATATGATCAAAGAAATCATGACTTGAGAAACCTGAGCCAGCTTTCCGGAAGCTTCTTCAAACTACCCTGGGCCAACTTTTCGATTCACGCTGTAGGGGCGAGCGTGCTGAAGAAACGGGGCCAGCTTTCCAGCAAGCTAATGAGGAAACCTTGGCCCAGATTTTCGGGAGGAGGTGTCTGAATTGTATGCTCGACCGTACTTGGTGAAGGCCTCGACCGCGAGGTGTCGCCATGGCTCGCAGTGGTCGCCCAGACAGGGCAGGGACTCCTCGCGCACTTTCGGCTGTGCAGGTGGCACGCAGTGGCACGGCCACACACTTCTTGAAGCTGAGCGGAGGCGAAGCAGGAGGCGGACGAGAAGGGCAAGGATGGGGAGGAGAGGGGGCAGGAGGAGGGGGCGGAGGAGGGCGGGAGGAGGATGAGGAGGAGGAGGAGGAGAAGGAGGAGGAGGAGAACGAAGAGGAGAGGAGGAGGAGGAGGAGGAGGAGGAGGAGGAGGAGGGGAGGCAGGAGGAGGAGGAGGAGGAGAGGAGGAGGAGGAGGAGGAGGAGGGGAGAAGAACGAGGGGGAGAAGAGAAGGAGGCGGAGGAGGAGAAGAAGGAGGTAGAGGAGGAAGAGGAGCAGGACGACGACGAGGAGGAGGAGGAGGGGGACAAGGGGGGAGGAGGAGGAGGAGGAGGAGGAGGAGGAGGAGGAGGAGGAGGAGGAGGAGGAGGAGGAGGAGGAGGAGGAGGAGGAGGAGGAGGGGGAGGAGAAGGAGGAGGAGATCCCTGGAGGTCTCGTGAGGTCGCCAGAGGTCCCAGGAGGCCCCCAGAGGCCTCCAGAGACCCAACAAAAGAAAAAAACGAAAGGGTGGATCCCCAAAAAAATAAATCCTCGATCCGAAAACTTCGATCCTCGATCACCGATCCTCGAGGAGCGTCAAATGATCGAAACGGGCTTCGAGCGGCGCCTTCTTCTTGGGAGGCCCTGCGGGCACCGCCTTCGCTGCCGCTGTGGCCACCCCGGCCTGCACCGAAGCAGCCTGTCGCGACCGCGCCCAAGTTCCTTCATCCTCCTCCTCATCACCACCACCATCATGATGAACGTCAGCATCATCATCATAAACATATCATTATCAACATCCTCAGCAGCATCATCATCAGCTTCGTCATAAGCATCATCAGCAAATGAAGCAGCATCATAATCTCATTCGTCCGCATCATCATCCTCGTCCTTATCCTCCTCCTTCTCCTTCTGCTCCTCGCCTCAAGTGGATTCGAAGTCAAGGGCATCGGGTCGGACCCCGAGCTTTTCACTGATTCACGTATTACGCCTCCGATTACTACTACCCCTACGACTACTACTCCTACTCCTACGCCTACTCCTACTCCTACTCCTCCTACTACTACTACTACTACTACTACTACTACTACTGCTGCT
>CAUYUJ010004871.1:0-66163 GCA_963575745.1 Prorocentrum cordatum
GAGGAGGAGGAGGAGGAGGAGGAGGAGGAGGAGGAGGAGGAGGAGGAGGAGGAGGACGAGGAGGAGGAGGAGGTCCATTGCCACTTGCCAGAGGCGCTGTGGATCTGCCCTGGTTCGGAGGAGTGGCGGGCGCGCTGCGCCGAGCAGCTCCGCGCGGCGCTGCCGGCTGACGGCGCGGCCCTGGTGGAGAGTGCCGCCGGCGCGGTGATGCTCGGCGCCGCTGAGGGCGCCGCTGTCGAGCTTAGGCGTCGGGGAATGCCAAAAAATCATGTCGGAAGGTTTTTCTGTATGTTCGTCCTTTGTCGGGAAACGTAAGACTCGAGTATGCCAGGACTCGGGTTTGCCGAGGGTTTTTTGACGACCGCGCCTTGGATTTAGACGGTCCAGTTTTCGTGGGACGTCTGCAGCGGGAGCCCGCGTCAAATTTCAGATTGGGTCTCGTCATTTTCAGGATTTCCCCCGTCAGGCCATTCCGAGTCCCCCGTACCCGAGTCTTACGTCTCCCCGACTTTGGAGGGCCTTACAGGCCCTCGGAACCGTCAGACAACGACTTAGGATGAAAAACTGGTCCAGGTGAAGGGGTCGAGACCTCTGAGAGTCGGCGCTATGAAACAATCATGAGGTCGGGGGTCTGGGAAGTTGGGTCCCGAGTATCAGTTTCGTGTGGCCGATCTGCATCCCCAGTGGGCCATGGCTTCTCAGCCCCACCAGGCCCACCCCCCCGCCCAGGTGGGGATCGAGATTCGTCGAATCCCGAAGGGGAGCAGCACGGATCCCCATCCGAGGGGATCTGTGCTGTTCCAAGGACATGTCATTCCAGTGGGGCCAAGGACATGTCGTGCCAGTGGGATTGGGATAGGTTGGTGGATGCTCGCAGGGGCTGGCCCCCTGAGGGTCCTGGTGCGGGCTTCGAGGGCTGAGTCTGCATCGCCCAGCCCTCCCGTTAGGGCCCCATGCGTGCCTCAGGGCCGCAGCTTTGCTGTGCCGGAGGCGGCTGCACAGGGCCGGGCTGCCCGCACCCGCCGGGCTGCCGCCGCTGCTGCCCTCGCTGCTGGAGCGCTGCCTCGGCCTGCTGCGGGGGCCCCCAGACGCGTGGCGCCAGGCCGCCCGGCGCGCCCTCGACCCAGCGCAGCTGGCCGGCGGCCCCGCGGCCCGTTTCGAGTCCGCGCTGGTGCTGCACGTTGCTGCCCTCCGCTGCGGCCTCGCCAGCGGCCACGCCGCAGTGGTGCGGAGGGCTGCGCGCGAGGCGCGGGTCGTCGTCGTCGTCGTCGTCGTCGTCGTCGTCGTCGTCGTCGTCGTCGTCGTCGCCGTCGCCGTCGCCGTCGCCGTCGCCGTCGCCGTCGCCGTCGCCGTCGCCGTCGCCGTCGCCGTCGCCGTCGCCGTCGCCGTCGCCGTCGCCGTCGCTGTCGCCGTCGTCGTCGTCGTCGTCGTCGTCGTCGTCGTCGTCGTCGTCGTCGTCGTCGTCATCGTTGTCGTCGTCGTCGTCGTCGTGGTCGTGGTCGAGTTCTGGCTCGTGCTCTTGATCCTTCTCCTAACCTGGCCCCCGCTGCTGCTCCAGATCGTGCTCCTGTCCTGTTCTTGCATCTATCGAAGACGCCCACAGGGAATCACCGCCGCCCCCTGCCTGTGGAAATCGCACATGCCCAGAGGAGTGACGTCTTACGCAGACCACCAGGAGATCTCGCCATCCCTGTGGGGCTGCGATCTGCGAAACTGTCGGCACTTTGGAGGGCTGCTGGGGGGCCCAGTGAAGTGACGTCTTACCCAGATTCAGACGAGACCTCGCCATCCCTGCGGGGCTGCGATCTGTGAAGCTGTCGCCATTGTCAAGGGACTGCGGCGGCGCTCGACGAGGCGGTTCGCGTCTCGTCCCTGTCCGTGGGCTCTCGCCGCGGCCGTGCTGGAGAATTTGTGCTGCGAGAGCTCGAGGAGACAAAAGCTCTGCATCGCGGAAGGCAGCCTGGCTGATGCTGCTGTCTCCGGCTCGACCGTGCCTCCGCCGCCCCCGCCCGTCCCTCGCACGCAGCGCTTGCCTACTGCTCCCTCACTCGCTTGGCTGCGATCTGCGAAACTGTCGCCTTTTTAGAGGGCTGCTGGGGTGTCCAGCGGAGTGACGTCTGACGCGGACCACCAGGAGACCTCGCCATCCCTGGGGCTCAGCGGAGTGACGCCTTGTTCGGTTTCCTGTGGGTTGTTTCAGTTCTGGGGTCGCCAGAGTCCAGGCAAGGGTGCAAGGATAGCTTGTGAGGAGTCCAGAGGCGGCGGAGGAGGATCGGCGGAGGAGGAAGAAGAGGAGGCGGAGGAGGAGGAAGGGGAAGACGAGGAGGAGGATGAGGACGAACCAGAGGAGGAGGTCCGTCACGTGCTGCCGCGGCGGCGCCAGCGCGGTTCTTGTACTAAGTCTAAGCAGGTTTAGTAATTTTGTCGCGCTTCGCGGCGACATGGCGCAGGCAGTGCTGCATCTTGAGCGTGTTACCGACAAAAGCATTACTCCGACGGAAGGACCCCGCATGATAATCTGTTTAGCTTTCCCTTATCCCTTTCCTCCCGGCCATGGCAAACACCCTCGTATCGCCCTCTCCTCTGCCATTTTTTCCTCTTCTTCAATTTCCCCCCCCTCCTTCTCCTCCTCCTCCTCCTCCTCCTTCTCCACCTCCTCCTCATCATCGCCCTCCCCATACCCCTTCCGTCCTCATCCTCCTCCTGCCTCTTTTCCACGTGCACGTCCCTTTCCCCCCGGTCGGGGGAAGCAAGTCGATTTTCCTCGGCGCCGTCGCCGCCTCGGTCAGAACGCGCGCGTTTGCCGACGGCCAGATCGCGAAGCCGTCGGGTCAACCCTTCGGGCCAGCCATGCCTGCGGGGCACTCCCGCGGGCCGCCGGAGCGCGAGGGCAGGCCGTCGGGACAACCCCGCGGGCCAGGCCGTTGGGACAACCCCGCGGGCCTCCTCGCGCGCGCCGCGGCGCTCAGGCGGGCGGCAGCACGAAGCCCAGCTCTGCCGCGAGCTGCTCCGCTTCAGCCCTGGAGTCCACCGCTCTCTCGTCGAACTCCTGGAGCGCCTTCCGCAGTGACGCCGGCGGCCCGCGCTCCAGGAACTCTCGCGCGGGCGGCCGCAGGATCAGCATGTTCCGCATGCACGTGGCGCGGGAGAACATGACGTAGAGGTGCAGCCACCACATATCGTCCGACATGCCCGTGCGGCCAGCGTCCTCATCCCTGGCGCAGTCGATGGTGACGCCCTTGCGCAGCGTCTGGCCCTGCGACAGCGTGGAGGTCAGGTAGGACGCGTGCGTCAGCGTGAATCCCGAGCGGCGCACAGTGTGCGCCCCCGAGCTCTGCCACGTGAGCTCCTGCTCGCTGGGCCTGAACATGAGCAAGCTCCTCGCCCGCGCCTGGGCCTCGCCGTCGTCGTCAGCGCCCTCGGTGCCCTGCAGCAGCACCTCGGCGACCTCCTTGTAGATCGGGGACTCCTGGAAGCCGTGCACATGCAGCCAGATTCCCTGCGGTAGGAAGCGGGGGCGGAAGAGCTGGCCCGGCGCGCACTCCTCGTAGTCCCGCTCGTCGTCTGCGTGAAACTCGAAGGACACGATGGTGGCCCGTTGCTCCTGCACGAGCCCCAACTTCTTCTTCAGCTCCTCCTGCACGGCCGTGAACCGGACCTCCATGCCGACGTGTGCCGGTAAGACGCCGTGGATGTCCCCCGTCTTGTGCATGTTCGGGACGTTCAGGAGGCGCCGGCCTGCGTCTGGTTCGCCTTGAATCGTGCCGCACTCGTCTACGGCCTGCAGGAAAACGAGGGGGACGCCGAGGCGCCGCGCGTCGCGACGAGCGCGCGTGTTGATCCACCTCGCCAGCGTCTCCCAGTAGATGCCCATGCCGTAGCCGAGCCGAAAGTTCTCGTGCTGGTGCCGAGGGTCCAGGACGCCGTGGTTGTCAGAGGCCAACGTCTTCTCCCAGGCAGACCAGACCTCTGGTGGGAAGCGCTTGCCCTCGCGCATGCAGCCCAAGAGCGCGATCAGAGGGTCCCCCGGCTCGAAGCGCTTCGTGCCCTTCATCCCCCTATGGGGAAATTGCAAAATGTGCTGCTCGTCATCCGCAATCATCGATTTCAAAGCGTTTCGTGAGGGTTTTCCATCGAGCGCCCGCGCCAGGCTCAGCTCCGTTTCCGGCCAACGCGATTCCTCCCCCGACGCCCGAGAAAAAAATTGCGTTAGTGACCCCTTAGTCCATTGAAACATCGGTGTTAGGAAAAGGGGGGGTCAGAAAAAAACTGGAGAGGGGACCTTTTCAAGTTCCCTCTCCAGTTGGAACGCGCGGGAAAGTGAACCTTTGCAAGTTCCCTTTCCCGCTGCTGGAGAGGGAACCTTTTCAAGTTCCCTCTCCAGTTGGAACGCGCGGGGAAGTGAACCTTTGCAAGTTCCCTTTCCCGCTGCTGGAGAGTGAACCTTTGCAAGTTCCCTCTCCAAGGGAAAGTGAACCTTTTCAAGTTCCCTTTCCCGCGAATGAAGGGTGAACCTTTTCAAGTTCCCCCTTCACTCCGACGACAAGGGGGGACAGGGAACCTTTGCAAGTTCCCTCTCCCGCAGCTAGAGACGTCGAACCTTTTCAAGTTCCCTCTCCAGCCCAATCCTGCCACGAACGGGAAAGTGAACCTTTTCAAGTTCCCTCTCCCGCAGCTAGAGAGTGAACCTTTTCAAGTTCCCTCCCCAGCCCAAACGAACGCGGGAGAGTGAACCTTTTCAAGTTCCCTCTCCCGCCGACGACGACAAGGTTGGCCAGCAATTGGACGTGGGCAAGTCGAAAGAGAATATTCAGGCCGCAGGAGCGAGTTCCCCTTCGATCCTCCAAGTGACGACAAGAGACGGTCCTCAGACGGGACTACCCGCACCGCCCACAGACAAAGTTCCCGCTTGATACTTCCCCCTTGTTCAGGCCGCAGGAACTGAGGAGCCCAAAAAGCTCGCTCGGATGACCCGCTCGGGTTCGAACATGAAGTGCGTGCCCCACAGGGATGGAGCGCCCGCCTGATACTTCTCCCATATTCAGGCCTCAGGAGCCCAAAAGCGACGACAGTTACAGGTTTCCGATGACCCGCTCGGATTAGTAAGATGATCTGCGGGCCCCATAGGGAGGGGGCTTCCGCCTGAGACTTCCTCGCAAGTCACTCACAGACGAGGCTCCCGCCTGATCCTTCTCCCATATTCAGGCCTCAAGAGCCCAAAAGTGACGACAGTTACAAGATTCCGATGGCCCGCCTCGGATTAGTAACATGATCTGGGGGCCCCATAGGGAGGAGACCCCCGCCTGAGACTTCCTCGCAATTCACTCACAGACGAGGCTCCCGCCTGATACTTCCTCCAAATTCACGCCCCAGGAACCCAAAAGTGACGACAGTTACAGGATCCCGATGACCCGCCTCGGATTGGTAAGATGATCTGCGGGCCCCATAGAGAGAGGCTTCCGCCTGAGATTTCCTCGCAATTCACTCACAGACAACGCTCCCGCCTGATACTTCCTCCAGATTCACGCCCCAGGAGCCCAAAAGTGACGACAGTTACAGGATCCCAATGACCCGCCTCGGATTAGTAAGATGATCTGCGGGCCCCATAGGGAGAGGCTCCCGCCTGAGACTTCCTCGCAATTCACTCACAGACGACGCTCCCGCCTGATACTTCCTCCAAATTCACGCCCCGGGAGCCCAAAAGTCACGACAGTTACAGGATCCCGATGACCCGCCTCGGATTAGTAAGATGATCTGCGGGCCCCATAGGGAGAAGCTCCCGCCTGAGACTTCCTCGCAATTCACTCACAGACGAGGCTCCCGCTAGATACTTCCTCCAGATTCACGCCCCAGGAGCCCAAAAGTGACGACAGTTACAGGATCCCGATGACCCGCCTCGGATTAGTAAGATGATCTGCGGGCCCCATAGGGAGAGGCTCCCGCCTGAGACTTCCTCGCAATTCACTCACAGACGACGCTCCCGCCTGATACTTCCTCCAAATTCACGCCCCAGGAGCCCAAAAGTGACGACAGTTACAGGATCCCGATGACCCGCCTCGGATTAGTAAGATGATCTGCGGGCCCCATAGGGAGAGGCTCCCGCCTGAGACTTCCTCGCAATTCACTCACAGACGACGCTCCCGCTTGATACTCGAGTGAGTGACGGACTGACTGAGTGATGTGTGACGCCAACGGATGATATCCTCATGTGATGATCATGATGAGTGAGTGAGTGAGTGAGTGAGTGAGTGAGCGATCGAGTGGTGTATGGGTAAGTGTGATGGTGCTGAGGAGGAGAGGCGTGGGTCATGATGATGATGACTGATGATGATGATGGCGAGAAAGAGGAAGAGAGAGAGAGAGAGAGAGGGTGTGAGATCCTGCGCGGGGGGTGTGCAGAGAAAACAAGAACCCCACTTTGGATGTGGGGAAAAACCGAAGAGCAACACTCTTCGGTCTCCTCCCGTCACTGTCGTCGTCGTCCCCTGCCCCCTGCCACCTTCCCTCTGCTGCTGCCGCGCTGACGGTTCGCCCCCCCCCCCGCGCGTCCTTTTCCTCCCTTTCGTTCCCGCCCCCATGTCTTCCTCAAGCTTGGGCCCTCGCTCCTCGTCCTTCTGTTGTTGTTTGGTGAATCGTGCCACGTGAGCGCATCCTATGTAGTTTGCACAACGTATAACGGCGCCTGCACTGTAATTGTCCTGGCAAGTTTGGGCCAAAAGCTCTTGTCACTTGATGCACATTGGTTGGGCACGTCGCAGGGTAACGGACACGCGGGAAACGGGCGAGAACCCACGTAGCTATACAGACGGAGGGCATCTGTCAAAACACCCGACGACTGATTATTTAATCGCTTCGCTCATGCCGCCGGCCCTGGAGCCCTCTTGAGGGCCTCTTGGGGGCCTCTTGGGGATCTCTTGGGAATCTCTCGGGGATCCTTGGTGGCGTCTTGGGGGCCCTCAGGGCCTCTTGGGGGGCTCTTGGAGGCCTCTTGGGGCGGAAGCGGGGGTAGTCGATTGCGGCTCCCCCTTCGGAGGCCACGATCCTCGTGAGGAGTGTCGTGAAATGGCCCTCCCCTGGAGTGCTCTGGTGGCTTCTCCCGGGACCTTGCCGGGGTACTTTTCGTCCGGGGGCCCCTCAGGGGCCGCTCCGCGCGCAAATATTGTTAACAAGTTGTCGGAGATCTTGGCACGCCTCTGGCCCGTTGGGCCGGCGAATTGAATGGCCTTCGGCACATCCCGCCACCGTACCTTGGTTGCGGGTCTGAGACCACTCGGATGGCTGATGGGGTTTCGTGGGATCGTCTCAGGGGCGTCTTGGAGGCAGTTTTTGAACCTCTCGGGGGCCTCTTGGGTTTTTTTGTGTGGCCATCTTGAGGCTCCCCGGGGGCCTGTCGGGGGCTCCTCGGGGCAACCCGGAGGCGTCTTGGGGTGGATGACTTGAAAAGTCCGTTCGGGTTTCCTTTCTGGGCCTCCACTTGGGGCTGTCTTTGGGCCCTCCTGGGCCGTCTTGGGTTTTTTTGGGGGCCGTCTTGTGGCCCTCTTGGGTCAGCCCTCTTGGGGGCCTCTTGGCCTGTTTTGGGGCGCACTTGAAGACCTCTTGGGCCGTCTGGGACGCTGTGAACGCCCAAAAGGCGAATTTGCAAACAGTACACGTTTTCCAAAGATTGGAATAGTTTTTGCTTCTGGAGGCCCTCTTGGGACGCCTCTTTGGGGCTTCTTGGGGCGTCCTGGGGGCCTTATTATTGGGCCGTCCAGAGGCCAGCGTGGGCGTTTTGGATCGATCTTTCAGCGACTCGTGGTGTCCCTCGTGGACCGCCCCGAGGCGCCTCTTAGGGCTCCTCTCGACCTGTTTGGGGGCCCTCTGCCCCCCCCCGGGCGCGTTCACCGCCGGGGCATCCCCCCCCCCCTTCCCCTCCAAATCGACCGGACCGGGCTCCGGGGGGAGGGGTTTGTCGGGGGTGGACGGACCTCCTACCCTGACACGTCGATTAGTGAATTGAATTGTCCGTTTTCGGTTCTCGAGAGGGCGCCGCGACCGTTATTGCCCAGGCTTGCGCCCGCCAGGTCTGGGCCCGAGGTCGTTTTCACTGAGCCGCGTTTTACGAAAGGGAGGTCTGTCCATCCCCGGGATTGAGGAGGGGGAGACTCCGAGGGACCCGTCTGCGGGCTGCCGCGCGGCAGGTGGCGGCGCTGGCCCTGCAGGCGGAGGCGTGGCTCGCCGCGGCCCGCGGGGGCGGCGGCGCGCCGTGCCGCCCGCCGCGGGGCCGCAGCAGCGCGGAGGGCGGCGAGGGCCGGCAGGCGCCCGCGCGGTGCCGCTGGCCTCCGCCGCTCCGCGCCGCGCGGGGGAGCCGTTCCCAGAGGTCCAGCGTGTGGAAAGAATCGAGGCGGAGGTTTTTCGCAGAGTTCGGCCCCCAGGGGCCCTCGCCGGGCCTCGGGGCCGTCAAAAACCGACCCGGGATGAAGAGCGGGTCCTGGGGAATGGGTCGAGAGCTCTGGGGGCTCCGCGTTGAGAAAATGACGACATCGGATCTCAGGGTTTTTTTTTCCCAGGCCTGGCTTCGTGTCGCCGGAAGGAAAAGCTCGAGAGCCGGGCGCTGCAATTCTTCCGCACCCGGCGCTCTTGCCTCGCTTCGGGCCCCAGGAGCAGCACAGAGCGATCTGGCCCGAGAGTGGTGCAGAAGGACGGGGTGCCCAGGGCTTCGGTCGGGACTCCTCGCGATGCTGCAGCGCTTTCGCGACGTCAGATCTCAGGGGGGGGGGGGCCGGCACGCGAGGCTCTGCTCGCCGCGGGAGGCGCCTGTGCACCGCCTGCGCGCCTGGCCGGAGCCGCCCCCGGGCCCTTGGGACGGTGTGCGGCAGGCTCGCGTCGTGGCCGGGCTCCGCCGGGGCCCTCCCGGGGGCCCCGGGGCGGTGGCGGCCCCCTGGGCGTCGCCCGGACGTGTGCATGTTTTCTCGGCGAGGACCATCGAGGAGCATCTCTGAGCATTTCGCGGAAAGCACACGCAGGAAATCGAACCATGCACGGGGAACGGACGTCCGAGCGATGGCGAGGCCCAGTGCGGGCGCTCCAGGCTGCTCGCGGCCAGTGGCCCGGCATCGGCCGTCCTCTCCAACGCCCTGGGCTCTGCCCGGGGAGGCGCGATGGCTGCCGGGTCGAGCGAGCCACGCGGAGTCCGAAGCCAGCGCCGAGGTCGTCACGGGAAGCGTGTGGCCTCTTGGCCGGCCAGGGCCAGCCTGCGCGAGGGCGTGCGCACCGTGCCAGGGCCAAGGGTGGCCGTGGCCACACCAACATCAGCGAGCGAAGAACGGTATAAAATAAACTTTCCGCCGTCGGGGACACCTGCCTCTGGGCGGCTGGAAAGTTTATACCCCTAAGGTGCCACCGTAAGGGTATAAACTTTCCAGCCGCCCAGGGGCAAGCGCCCCCGACAGCGAAACAGTTTATTTTACACCGTTCTTCGCCCGTTAACAAGACCACGTTTGGCCACGGCCATCTAAGTAAGATGCCATCTGCGCGTGCCCGCCGCGGAGTTGCCCAGCCGAGGGCGGCTCCTCCTGTGCCGCCGCCGCCGCCCTGTGCGAGCGCGCTCGCCGAAGGGCACAGTGTTGTGCGCAGGCCCAGACCTCTCGGGAAGGCCCGACCAGCCCGCTGTGACCGCCTGCGGCGCCCTCGGACTATGACGGGATGGGGCGCCTCTGACTCTCACAAGGAGGGGAGGCTCTGACTCCGACAGGGATGCGCACCGGGAGGCCTCTCTTGCCAGCTGCCTCCCCTATAGTAATTGTGCAGGGCGTCCCAGAAGAGGCTCCGTCTGCCAGGGGTCGGCGGGCCAGCGTCGGGCGCTCGGCAGAGGCAGGCGGAGGGCGGGCAGAGGCTCGGCGGGCCCCCCCTGGAAGCTGCAGTGTGGGCGGCCCTCCGGGCGGAAGCGAGACGAAGCCCCGCCTGACGAGAGTTTCTGGAGTCGCCTGCAAGAACGTACAGTGCCGTTTTTAGTACATGCTCCGCGTGCGGATCATGTATTAAACATGCAGGGATTTGGTATTCAAAACAACGATGAGTTCATGCATAGATTTATTGAAACATTGATCATGTATTAAAATCACATATGTAAAAAAATCCCATGCATTAAAAACTGCCCTGTACACTTGTTCTGTGTACAGGCTCAGATCTGCATGCCAGGGCGCGTGACTGTGCGGACGCATGCTCGCAAAAGGCTGCGCCCCCTACCCCCGCCCCCTCCGGGCCGGAGTTGTCTTTTGGGCAGCCTCGGGGCTCCGTGGGAGCGTTGCTGGGCCGCCGCTGCTTTTCTCATCCCGCCCTCCTCCCTCACTGGTTTAGCCATCCGTCCGTCACCGTCCGTCAGCAACTCACCGAATTTGAGGTGGCATCTTTTCGTGCTCAGAACGGATCTGCCCGCTCTGAGCAAGGAAAGACTCCTCAGTTCACCCACGAGCGAAGTATTGCTTCTCATCGCACCCGAGGAACTCGAGTTGCACGGTGGGCCTGGGGCAAAGTTTTAAGCCGATTGCGTTTTCCATGATGTTCCAGAGCAGTTCTGGGAACATTCCGGAATCTATGGTTTCTTCCGTTGTCGTTTGCACCACATGTGCACGACATTTTGTAATATCATACGGGAAATCATCACACATGTCACTTCTAGAAAGAATTGTAAGTTCATATCGAATCAGTGTAATTCGTTTGTGAGTAATTGTGGGAAGCGAGATATCGTTGATTGCGTTCAAAAATTGTTCCACTCGCAGCTGGATCATGTAAGTTCACATCTGCAATAGTGGACCTTGTTCTTTGCAGGTCAATATGTATTATACCGACATGTTTTCGGTTACCCGTGGAATCTCAGGACGCAGTATGAAATAATTGATGTTTCAATTGTTCTCCCGTAGTCTACTAAAACTCTGCAACGCGATAGTGCCCAGTTCGCGCGGAAGCATGTACATACATGTGTAAAACCTTTACATGAATTTATTTGGCGGAGCGCGTTTCACGCGCGTTTGCGTTGGGAACATTCGACGGCGTGTTTGATACGGGGGAGGGGGGGGCCAGCTTAACATTCGGCGCCGTCGAACAGAACCAGGGGGACTCCCCTTCCCCCCCCCCTCCGAATCCCCCCCCCTTCCGCCTCGCCCGGGTGGCGGCTGTTCCCGGGTGCCCCCGACGCGCGCCAAACGGGCTCGCGCTTGCGCTGCTGCGGAACAGCTTGCCGATCTGGCGACGTCCTCGCGCTCTTTCTGGCTGACCGCAGATGAGGGCAGCGAGACCGAGCTCGAGTTTGTCGCTGAATCGGCATGCTTTCCCACCGCAGTGCAAACGTGAACCTCCTCTGCCTCTTTTGCGGGCAGCCAGAAGGAGCGCGAGGTCGTCGCTGTATCGGCAAGCTTTTCCGCAGCAGCGCACGCGCGAACCTTTTCGGCGCGCGTCGGGGGTCCTGGGGAACGGGCGCCGCGAGGGCGCAGCGGCGGAGGGGTCAGAATCGGCGCTGCTGGTTTTGAGATGTGTGGGACTTCATCCGAACCATACCAGCGCTTTTTGTGCATGTATGTGTGCATGTATATATGTACGTATGTGTGTATGGCTGCATGCATACATGCATGTGTATATATGTATATATATATGTATGGGTGTATGACTGTCTGTCCGTCCGTCCGTCTGTCTGTCTGCCTGTCTGTCCGTCTGTCTGTATGGATGTACGCCATGCATGCATGCATACATGCATGCATGCAGGTGTACATACATATACATATACACATCCATATATGTATATATCTTTGTACGCTTGCATCTATGTTTGTATATGTACGCATGTATGCATGCAGTCATGTATGCATGCCTACTTGTATGTATGTGTTTATACATGTCTGTCTGTCTGTCTGTCTGTCTGTCTGTCTGTCTGTCTGTTTCCATGTATGTATATACGCATGTATGCATGCAGGTATGTATGCATGCATGCATGTAGTTATGCATGCATGTATGTATGTATGCATGTGTGCATGCATGTATGTATGCATGCATGCATGCATGCATGTATGTGTACATGTATGCATGTATGTATGCATGTATGTATGTATGTATGTATGCATGCCTGTATGTATGCCTGTATGTATGCATGCATGCATGCATGCATGCATGTATGTATGTATGTATGTATGTATGCGTGTATGTATGCATGGATCGGTGTATGTATGTATGGGTGTATGTATGTATGTATGTATGTATGTATGTATGTATGTATGTATGCATGCATGCATGCATGCATGCATGTATGTATGTATGTATGTATGTATGTAGGTAGGTAGGTAGGTAGGGGTATGTATGTATGTATGTATGTATGTATGTATGTATGTATGTATGTATGTATGTATGTATGTATGTATGTATGTATGTATGTATGTATGTATGTATGTATGTATGTATGTATATATGTGATAATGTATGTGTGTAACTATGCATGCATGCATGCATGTGTATGTGTGCATGTGCGTACATGTATGGACGCAACCGGAACACACGAACAACAACCTCGTGTTCAAACCGTCACCAGTTGAACAACTCGGCACCCTCCGAATTCGGCAGAGCCTGCCTCGTCTTCCTGACGTGCCCGTCGCCGCCCTCCGCCCCCCTACACCCCGTCCCCTCTCCGCCTGCTCCACCCGACGCAGCAGTGATTAGGCCTACGTGCAGGGGCATCAGCCCTACACGACGACGACGACGACGACGATGGCGATGGCGACGCCTACAATCCTCCTCTCGACGACGACGGCAATGGCGACGGTGGCGGTGGCCTCTAGCGGCGACGGCGGCGGCGGCGGCACCAACGGCGCCGCACCAGGCGGCGGCGGCGGCGGCGGTGGCGACGGCGGCGGCGGCGAAGGCGACCGCGACGGCGAGGCCGCGCGAGCGCGTCGCTGGACCGAAGCCCCGCCGCCAGGCCGACGGCGCCGGCAGGTCCAGGAGCCCCCGTGGGGCCCCCGGCGGCGAGGGGCCGCCCCTCGCCGCCGCGGCCCAGGGCCTCTGCGCAGCCGCGGCGCCGCTGGCCTCTGGGGTGGCCCCGCGTGGGGTGGGCGATCGGTGAGGTCGGAGGAGGAGGAGGCGGAGGAGGAGGAGGATGAGGTGGACAAGGAAACGGGGGAGGAGGAGGGGGAGGAGGAGGAGGAGGAGGAGGAGGAGGAGGAGGAGGAGGAGGAGGAGGAGGAGGAGGAGAGGAGGAGAAGGGGGAGGAGGAGGAGGAGGAGGAGGACAAGGAAAGGGGGAGGAGGAGGAGGAGGGGGAGGAGGAGGAGGAGGAGGAGGAGGAGGAGGAGGAGGAGGAGGAGGAGGAGGAGGAGGAGCAGAAGGAGGAGGAGGGGGAGGAGGGGGAGGGGGAGGGGGAGGCGGAGGCGGAGGCGGAGACTGCCTGCTCAGTTACTCCGCGCCTTCTTGGGCACCTCCCTCAGTGTTAGCCATCTCTTTTGGCACTACTTGCGTCCGCACAGGCCAGGCCTGTATTTGTCTTCACACGCCTAAGTCGGTCCACTTCTTTTTTTTTTGTTTCTCTCTCTCTCTCTCTTTCTTTTCTCTTTCTTTCTCTCGAGGAAAGCATCAAACCATACCTTCATGTCCGCCCATTTTAATGAGGAGGGCGAGGAGGAGGAGAAAAGGAGGAGGGGGGGAGGAGGAGCAAGCACATGAAGCGACTCGCCGAGTCGACACTGGGTTGGACAGGTGCGGGGGGAAAAGGAAAGAGCACACACTCGCACACATCAATGGGGAGGGGCGCCCCGCGATTGCCCAGCCAGAGCATCACGGCAGCGAGACGCGCCTCCCTCACCGACCAGGAAGCGTGGACGCTTGGAGGGCATGACGGATTATCATACTTTTCAAGGCAAGGGTAAAACATACCAAACGAATTGTCACAGAAACTATTCAGGTACATTTGAAAGCAATCCTCACCGCTGAACTGGGGATCCGTGACTTGGAGCCTGCGAGTGCTCGGGATTGGGTGCGTTCGCCCCTCCTTGGGATGGCGGCAGGAAACACATTTCTCTCCGCGCCATTTTCGCTGAGGGTTTTCTTGCAAGGCGAGCGGGTCGCAATCAGCAGAGAGCTGGGATCGGACAGCACGCTCCGCGAAAGGCCCACAATTCATGCAGGCAATACTCTCCCCCGCCCTATACAGGATGTGGCTTCGAACAGCTTCTGGCGGAACGGGACCCTCCGAGGGGAGCACCTGATTGGGAAGGGACGCGCTGGCCTTCCCAGGGGCCGCAGGCCGGGGGTGCTTCCTCGAGCCGACCTCAGCGCTGCCGAGGGCCTCTGTGAGATCGCCCTGAGGGTGACTAGCTATACGCACTCTGGGTCTGACCTGCCTACTGAAAGGCTCCGCCGCGAGGAGGAGGAGGAGGAGGAGGAGGAGGAGGAATAATAATAGTAATCATAATAATACTATTACGAAGCAGAATGACAATAAACATAGGAATGCGACTACTACTAGTAGTAATACACACATTATTTGCAATACCAGTTCATTATAAGAACATCACTACTAGTTGTAATGGCACTATTGCTAGTACGATGGTCACAACAGTAATAGTGCTAGCTAGCATTAATGATACGACTGTTCTAATAATGTGAAGGGTATGGCAATCACTATTCTTGATAGTACTATTAACACTCATAAGTGCACCTATACTTGAATAGTACTGATCATACCATTAGCACTGATTTACACAGGATTCGTAGTATTCAACGTATCAGTAGTTATACGAATGATGCACTTTAGATGGTAACATCTCATATTACGAACAATAGCAATAGTATTACACATGCCAAGAACACATATTAAACAATATCATGAAGACTAGCCGTGATACTAATTCAGCGACTGCTACTACCAAGTATTCAACCACTAATATTAATATGAAGAATTCGCATAGTGCGAATATGACCAACCTTACTACTACTACCCATACTAATACTGATACTAAGAGGTGTATTCATATGAATATTACTAGTTGCAAGGACTACTAATAGTAATACTATTGCTGGTCGTACTCGTAATCGCAATTACATTCACAATGGGAAGAACAATTGGCGAATACCACGACTAATAATACGAATTATAATGAGAAGAAACAGAAGAAACAGACGAAGAGGAGGAGGAGGAAGATGAGGAGGAGGAGGGGGAGCAGGAGCGCCGCGCGCGCCGGTTGAGGGCGCGGGCCCGCGCCGAGGTTCCAGGGCAGACGCCCCAGGGCAGTTTCCCCCGACCTCTGCAGGAGGGCCGGGGGGATATCCCGGGCGGTGACCACACTGTGTGGTGGGCCAGCGTGGATCCGGGTTCACCGCACGGCTTGGAGGCTCGGGTCACTCTCCGAGGATGGCGCGGGCGGCTGGGGCCTCCGAGGCCCCAGAACTGCGCGGTGGCGGCCGTGCGTTGCGGTCTCTTGGGATCTCGAGGTCACCGCACGGTCCGTCACCGCGCCGTGTTGGGACCCCCAAGTCGAGGGAAGACGCATGATGACCATGAACGAACAAGAAGCTGCGGGAACCAGTCGACCCCGATTTTTGCCATGCTCCACGCCGGCCGCCGCCGATTCGCGAAGATGGCCCACGAATCGACAAGGACCAAGATGGACGATGGCTGACCAAGACCGACGCCGGCGTTTCCGCGTTCAGTCTTGGTCATGGTATTTGTGTTCTTGGCATCGCTCGGACGTGTGCATTTTTCCTTCGGCGAGGACCATCGAGGAGCATCCTTGATCATTTGGCGAGAAAACCACGCACGAAACGAACAAAAAAAACACAGGGAATGGACGTGCGAGCGATGGCCAGTGTTGTGTCCCTCCCATCGAGGCCTCGGAAGCCCAGGCTCTGCAAGCCAGGACTTCGCTGCGTCCAGCGGGAGAGGGCGAAAGCTTCGAGGGTGCCTCGCCCCGCAGCTGCGGTGGTCTTGGGCGCGCCGCGGTCCTGCCTGCGGCTGCAGTTTTCCTGGGCGCGCCGATATCAGGAGGGGAAGAAACTCACAGACACACGTAGTCGTCGATCCCCGGGAAAATATGGGAGCTATGGGGAGGGGGGGGGGGGAAGACGAAAACCCAGAAAGCATGGGAAGATATCCGTAAGGGCTTCGCCCCCTGCCGCCGGCCCCCTCTTTCGGAGAATGGGCCATGGAAGAGCTAAGTCATGAGGCCTTGGCGCTGTCGTGAAGCAGTATCGAAACTTCATGCGAAGCCGATTCGCAATCAGCAAAACCAACTGATCACAAGAGGGGTTACCACACCTGGCGATTGGTAAGACGTGTATGGTTTACGGGCTTGGTTACCACACCTTGCGATTAAAGGGCCGAGGGAGTTCTCGCAGTTTGGGTTACCACGCCTTGCGATGGACGTGCGTGAAGGGTGGCACCGAATTTCAGAAATGTGGCAAATCCCTTGTTTTTGGACCCTGACCCCGCGGATCTGCGTAAGGGGTGGCGCCGAATTTCAGAAATGTGGCAAATCCCTTGTGTTTTTGGACCCTGACCCCGCGGATCTGCGTGAGGGGTGGCACCGAATTTCAGAAATGTGGCAAATCCCCTGTGTTTTTGGACCCTGACCCCGCGGATCTGCGTGAGGGGTGGCACCGAATTTCAGAAATGTGGCAAATCCCTTGTGTTTTTGGACCCTGACCCCGCGGATCTGCGTGAGGGGTGGCACCGAATTTCAGAAATGTGGCAAATCCCTTGTGTTTTTGGACCCTGACCCCGCGGATCTGCGTGAGGGGTGGCACCGAATTTCAGAAATGTGGCAAATCCCTTGTGTTTTTCCCGGAAAGGGCATAGGCCCAGGGTTCTCTTTTAGTATGTAAACATATCTCCCCGTGCCCAACTTGAAGGAGGCCGGCGGATTCTTTCCCTGATAAATATCGAGGTCGAAGGAGGCCGGCGGATTAAAATTTGAGGATGTCTCAGGCGAAACGCTTGTTTTTGAAATCCCGATCGATAAATCACAGGGTGCGGGCCACCTCAGCACGACCACATCCCAGCACGACCACGCCCCAGCACGAGCACGACCACGCCCCAGCACGACCACGCCCCAGCACGACCACACCCCAGCACGACCACACCCCAGCACGACCACACCCCAGCACGACCACACCCCAGCACGACCCGATCGATAAATCACAGGGTGCGGACCACCCCAGCACGACCACACCCCAGCACGACCCCACCCCAGCACGACCCCACCCCAGCACGACCACGCCCCAGCACGACCACACCCCAGCACGACCACACCCCAGCACGACCACACCCCAGCACGACCCCACCCCAGCACGACCCCACCCTAGCACGACCACACCCCAGCACGACCACACCCCAGCACGACCACACCCCAGCACGACCCCACCCCAGCACGACCCCACCACAGCACGACCACCCCCCAGCACGACCACACCCCAGCACGACCACACCCCAGCACGACCCCACCCCAGCAAGACCACACCCCAGCACGACCACACCCCAGCACGACCTCACCACAGCACGACCACACCCCACACGACACGCCCCAGCACGACCACGCCCCAGCACGACCACGCCCCAGCACGACCACCCCCCAGCACGACCACCCCCCTAGCACGACCACCCCCCAGCACGACCACACCCCAGCACGACCACACCCCAGCACGACCACACCCCAACACGACCATACTCCAGCACGACCACACCCCAGCACGACCACACCCAGTCGCACCCCCGTGGAATGTTTCGTGGGGTGTCTGGTTGAGTGGTTGCCTGTTCGTGGGGTGTCTCGTGGAATGTTTCACGGGGTGTCTCGTGGAATGTTTCGTGAGGTGTCTCGTGGGTTGTTTCGTGAGGTGTCTCCTGGGATGTTTCGCGGGGTGTCTCGTGGGATGTTTCGTGAGGTGTCGCCCAGTTGGATATCGTGAAAACGTGACCATGCTGCACATGTCTATATCCCTTTCCGGGTTCGTGGGTCCATCATGTTTGACCCTGACCCCGCGGATCTGCGTGAGGGGTGGCACCGAATTTCAGAAATGTGGCAAATCCCTATGTTTTTGGACCCTGACCCCGCGGATCTGCGTGAGGGGTGGCACCGAATTTCAGAAATGTGGCAAATCCCCTGTGTTTTTGGACCCTGACCCCGCGGATCTGCGTGAGGGGTGGCACCGAATTTCAGAAATGTGGCAAATCCCTTGTGTTTTTGGACCCTGACCCCGCAGATCTGCGTGAGGGGTGGCACCGAATTTCAGAAATGTGGCAAATCCCCTGTATTTTTGGACCTGACCCCGCGGATCTGCGTGAGGGGTGTCGATTTCGAGCCCCCCCAGCAATTCAGACAACGCGCCCAGGGGGTGCTAAAAATCTGGTTTGGACCTCCCCCCCCCTCGCGCAGTCAATCAACTAGTTACAGTAACCAGCAATAAGCAGAATTGTAACACTGGAAACTACAAGCTACAACTGGTACAGGAAACTGCGAATCCCGCTCCTACAGCCTGGTGGCCCCACAAGGGGGCCGGCGGATTTGGGAATCCTGGGATTTGTGCTCATTTATCTGTGTGGTGTCCGTGGGCCCTTCGAATGTCCTGGCTTACCACGCACGCCCTTGTTCGCGGGGCCCCGAGGGGCGCCTGGGGCCCCTTGGGACGGGCACAGTTCAGAGCGGGGCGGTGCCCCACCTCGCAGGGCTGCTCTCTTCGATCGCGGCGCTCTGCCTCCGTCTCGGCGCCTCCCCTGAGATCCTGGCGTTCAGTCGGGCCTGTCCCTCTACAGGGGGAATATTCAATAATAATAAAATCAATAGTCTGGGGACGTTTTCCCGATTTTTTTTGAGCATTTTTGAAATATTTGTTTTCGATAATCTTTATTTTTCGTCCAAAATCCGCCTGTAGGGGGACACGCCCGACCTATAAGGCTGCTCTCTTCGATCCCGGCGATCTGTCTCCGTCTCGGCGCCTCCCTTGAGATCTTGGCGTTGAAATGCTTCCACAACGGGCGCCTTCGCCCAGTGTCAGGCCCCGGGACCCTCGCAGATGGATCCGGCTCGAAGCGTGGCGCAGAAAGATGGGGTCCAGGGCTCCGGTCGCGATTTTTCGCGATGGTGCAAGTTTTTGGTAACGTCGGATCTCAGGGTCCATTTCGGCGTCTCGGGGCCGTCTTTGGGACGGGGCCATCAAGAAGAGTCTGGAGCGACATCTTTTACCCGGGGGACAAGGCTTAAGTCGGGCATGCCCCTCCGCAGGAGGAATATTCAAGAATAGTAAAACAATAGTCTGGTGACGATGATTCGCTTTTTGTTTCCATGCTTTTTGGTTTATATGCCGCCGGCCCCCTCTTTATCATACTGGGATATAGCAGAGTCGCGTCGGTGCGTCTCGGCGCTGCCTTGGCGCATGAACAGCATGCGGGGGCGGATAGGAGTCATCAGCGCAAATTGAAACGTTGGCGTTATCCTAGTGGCCTTCGGTCCATCCCGACACCGTGCCTGGTTTGTGGGTCTCAGGCCTCTTGTATATGTATTGGGGTGTCGTGGGGAGCCGCTCGGGGGCCTCTTGGAGGCGGTTTGGGCGCCTCTTGGGGGCATCTTGGGGCCTCGTGGGGTATCGTTTGGGCTTCTTGGAGGCCTCTTGGGCGCCTCCTGGGGCCTCCAGGGTTCGACGTAATGAAAGAATCATGACGTCGGGGGTTTGGGTCCGATCGAACAACACAGTGAAGACGTGGCCTCACTGAGGTCCCCGTCTTCGCATCAAGGGCAATACGTCTGGGCGGCTTGGTGCGGAACATCTGCAGAAAGCGAGCCCACATCCCTGATGCTTGTGGCCCTCCTAACTCAGGTCTCCTCCCAAAGGGTCGGGGGGTCCTTGTTCGGTTCATCAGAGGAGGCCCAGACAGCTTCTCAGACATCTGTGGTCCTTCCGAGCCTTCTGACCGAGCCTTCCCCCGTGACTGCCCGCTCGCGCGCGCCGCCGCCGTTTTGGCCCGCCGGAGGCGCTGCTGACCTTTTTGGCCCCGCCGCCTGCCAGCGGGGGGGGGGGCAGCCGGGACCCGCGGGGCGAGGCAGAGGCCGGGGGGCGTTGAGGGGGGTATTGCCAGAGGTGTGCCTGGCCGAGGTGAGCGGCGGGGCTGTGGCGCGTAAGCCACCCGCTCAAGGTCGCGCGTGCGCGCCGCCGTTTGCAGTGTCGCGTGCCACGCTGGCGGCCCGCCGAAGCCACCGCGCAAGCACCCTGTGTCATCGTGCGTGCGACCTGTGTCGTTTCGTCGCTCAGGTGTCCCCCGTTTTTCTCCGCTTCATTTTCGAGCGCCTCTGGGCCTCGTGGCGGGGTGCTCTGGAGGCCGCGGTGGCCTTCTTGGATATCCGGAGGACTCCTCTGGCAACACCCGAGCACTGAAGGACCGAGCCTCCTCCTCCTCCTCCTCCGCCTCCTCCTCCTCCTCCTCCTCCTCCTCCTCCTCCTCCTCCTCCTCCTCCTCCTCCTCCTCCTCCTCCCCCTCCCCCTCCCCCTCCCCCTCCCCCTCCCCTCCTGCCTGTGGCTGCCCAGCTCTCGGGCGCCGCCCTCCGGGGCTCCGGGGCCTGGTGGCCTTTTTCGGGGCCGCCCGCCCTGCCGGAGCTCGGGCCTCGGGGAGGAGCGACAGGGCCCGGCCGCGAGGGCCGGGTGCTGGGTCGGGCGACGGGCCTAGCGCGGGCGGGCGGCGAGGGCCAAGGTGGGGCGGGGGGCTGCGGGCGAGGGGGGAGGGGCGAGGGCGCGGGGGGCGGCAGGCCAGCCACGCGGGCGAGGGTGGGGGCGAAGGAGGGGGCGGGCGGGGGGGCGGCAGAGGAGGAGGGTGGGGGCGAAGGAGGGGGCGGGCGGGGGCGAGGGTGGGGGCGAAGGAGGAGGGGGCGGGGCAGCGCAGGGGGAGGAGGGAGGGGAGGGCGGCGGAGAGGAGGGAGGGGGCGAGGGGGGCCAACGACTGGCCACTGCGGGGGTATCCCCGGGGGAGCTTCGGCCCCCACCTCGAGGAACAGGACCGCATGAGCATAACAACCTTTGGAGGTTCGTGCGGACTTTCATGGGTCGGCGCTGGACCGGAGGCGCCGCCCCAGTCGCGCTCCGCGCGCTGGGGTGGGGGAGGGGTGCGGGAAGTTGGTTCCAGCGCCGACCCAAGAGATCCGTGCTCAGCAGATGTTTTTGTTGTTGGTTCTAGACATGCTAGCCACGCTGGGGGGGCTCTGGCCCTTGACCCCCTGTGGGGCCCATCGGCCTCGGTGCCCCTCTCACGAGGTCGTCGGTACGCTGGGCTTCCCCAGAAGGGTCGGGAGCACTGCCACCCCCCATAGGTGTGGCTGGTCGGCGAATGAGGACAAAAACCGTGGTGGGCGGAGGCTGGGAGGACTCGGAGGCAAAGGCGGAAGATGATGATGATGATGATGATGATGATGATGATGATGATGATGATGATGATGATGATGATGATGATGATGATGATGATGATGATGGATGGTGGTGGTGGTGGTGGGTGGTGGTGATGATGATGATGATGATGATGATGATGATGATGATGCTGATGCTGATGCTGATGATGCTGATGCTGATGCTGATGATGATGATGCTGATGCTGATGCTGATCTGATTGATGATGATGATGATGATGATGATGATGATGATGATGAGATGCTGAGGATTGAGGATGAGGATGAGGATGAGATGGGATGATGGGATGATGATGATGATGATGATGATGATGATGATGATGATGATGATGATGATGATGATGATGACGATGCTGATGATGATGATGATGCTGATGATGATGATGATGATGATGATGATGATGATGATGGCGATGATGATGATGATGATGCTGATGATGATGATGCTGCTGCTGATGATGATGTTGCTGCTGATGATGCTGATGATGATGATGATGATGATGATGATGATGATGATGCTGCTGCTGCTGATGATGATGATGATGATGATGATGATGATGATGATGTTGAGGAGGAGGAGGAGGAGGAGCAGCAGGAGGAGGAAGAGGACCAGAGTAGACTGTGTCAACGGTGCCGTAACACACCACCCCGCCCCATGTACCCACCTCATAAGTGCTTAGAAGCCTTCTTCTACAGGAAGCCCACCCTTGAAAGACAAGCGCAATTTGGGCCTGCCGTTCAGGAGAGGGCAACGCTTTGACTCGGAAGTGCCGCTCATCCTTCTCATCCTTCTACGAGAAGGCGAAAGGGTATGATCGTAGAGTTCGAGGTGTCCAGCGAAGGCCCCATTTTGACAAGGAGCCGCCCCATCATCCGTGGAAGTGTTGCACAGGCTTACGCTTCTGGTTATCCGACGAAGGCATCTATACACCACCACCGTGCCAGGCCAGGGCCATCCTGGGTTCCAGGATCGTGTATAGACCCTCCTGGCCTCGGCCAGGATGGCGTATACACCATGCCAGGGCCAAGATGGCCCTGGCCTGGCACGGTGGTGGTGTATAGATGCCTTTCTGCGTAGGTTATTCCGTTTCAGGAAATCTGAGGACATAACACCATGATGACAAGGAAGCAGCCCATCTGCTCAGCTGTCACACAGGCTCAAGGCTCTGGTGCGAAGTCTGCGATGTTCGAGGCAGCCTCGAGCGAGAGCCCCACTGTCAAGAACGACTTTCCTCCCTCCGTGCAGCTGCTGCAGACTTTTGAGACGGGTGCGTCCGCTCTCCGTCCTTGTAGTTGCTGCAATATTTCAATACTAGTATTAAGGCGGGCATGTCCTCCTACAGGAGGAATGTTCAAACATAGTCAGGGACGATGTTTGATTATTTTCGCGGTTTTGTATATATATATATATATCGACTATCATCAGTTTTCTTACAAAATCCGCCTGTAGGAGGACATGCCCGGCCTACGACTAGTGTGCGCGGCGCTAAGGCGCTAAGCTGTACCACCAGCTATCCTTGTAGCGGTCGCAGGCTTTCAAGACGAATGGGCGCCTCGCTTGTGCGAGGACCACATTGGAAAAAGTGTACCGCCCTCCACCGTTGAGCTGCTGGAAGTGTTGTTAAGGTCCAGGAGTGTATCAGCTGCAGGGGCTCTCGGGTTAAAGGCCCTGTCCGCCCTACCGACACGTCTTGGTCGTGCGGCAGGGAGGAGCTACACCGAGGAAGTGTGGGAGTAGCGGAGGAGGTCGCCCTCGTCGTGCTACTCTGCCGCCCTCGACGCTTGTGTGGCCTCTGGTGCGCCGCCGCCATCGCCGCCGCCCCCCCGCGCCGCCCTCGGTCGGTGCCGCCGCTGCCGCCGTCGTCCGCGCCTCTCTCCCAGCCCCCTCTCTCGCCCCTCCCTCCCTCCTCCCTCCCTCCTCCCTCCTCCCTCCTCCTGCCTCCTCCTCCTCCTCCTCCTCCTCCTCCTCCTCCTCCTCCTCCTCCTCCTCCTCCTCCTCCTCCTCCTCCTCCTCCTCCTCCTCCTCCTCTCCCCCCCCCAGGTCCGAACCGCTCGGAGGCCAAAGCAGGATGTGCACGCGTACGCGGTCCGCTCCCGCCGGCGTGCGCCTGAGCGCGGACGCTCGTGCAACGCAGGACCGCGGAGGGCGCGCGTGCGCACAGGTCCTTGCCCGCTCCGCCGCCGTGCCCTGGCGGCGTGGTCCGGGCGCGTCGCCTCCCCGGCGCAGTGGCCCCGGCGACGTGGGCCCTTCGGCGCCCGCCGCCCCGCGGCCTCCCTTTGGGCTGCCCCCCCCCCCCCGCCCTTTTCGGCATCGTCTCTCCGAGCCCCGCCCCCGCGGGGCCACGGACGGCATCTCAGAGCCTGTGTTCTCGGTTGTTGTTTTTGTTGGCAGATTCGGGCAAGTTTCCTTGCATGGCCTTCGCCCCTTCCCCCGCCCACCCCCTCTCGCCCCTCGTCAGACGAATCCTGGCGTGCAGGTGCCTCTCGACTCGCGTGGTTTCCGCACGTACAAGTCGCCACCGGCTTACTTCAGGTTCAGCCCACCCCCGTCCATGCAAGTAAATTTGCCGGAGTCTACAACATTAGCCTGGCGAAGGACACAACCATGTGCAGTTGTGAGTAACGCGTTGTGGGTGCCGCTTTCGGTGGATCTCCCTATGGGGCCACGAAGCGCGTGAGGGACGTGCCGTAATGGGTGGGGGAGACGCATGCGGGCGGTGCCATTGGGGCTTTCGGTGGGGCTCCCTATGGGCCACGAAACGCTGTCCTGGGTGTGGCTGACGCATGCGGGCGGTGCCCCTCGCTGGAGCTCCCGATGAGGCCACGAAACGCTTTATTGGTTAGGGGTAAACGCATGCGGGCGGTGCCGCTGGGGTCTTCGTGTGGAGCTCCCTATGGGGCCACGAAACGCTGCACTGGGTGGTGGCCGACGCATGCGGTCGGTGCCACTGGGACCTTCGGTGGAGCTCCTTGTGGGGCCACGGGAGGGGGGGACGCATGCATGCGTTGCCATTGGGTCCTTCGGTGGCCACTGGAGCTCCGTACGGGGCCACGAAACTCTGTACCGGGTGGGGGGGACGCATGCGGGCGGTGCCAGTGGGGCTTGGTGGAGCTCCCAATCAATTGGGCCGCGAAATGCAGTACTGGATGGTGGACGACGCATGCGGGCGGTGCCACTGGGGTCTTTCTGTGGAGCTTCCCATGAGGCCACGAAGCGCTGTACTGGGTGTGGCGGACGCATGTAACCACCCCCACTGGGGCCTTGGGTGGAGCTCCCTATGGGGCCACGAAGCGCTGTACGGGTGTGGCGGACGCATGGGGCCACGAAGCGCTGTACTGGGTGTGGCGGACGCATGTGGCCACCTCCACTGGGGATTTGCGTGGAGCTCCCTATGGGGCAACGAAGCGCTGTACTGGGTTTGGCGGACGCATGTGGCCACCCCCACTGGGGCCTTGGGTGGAGCTCCCTCCCTATTGGGTCACGAAGCACTGTACTGGGTGTGGCTGACGCATGTGGCCACCGTCACTGGGGCCTTGGGTGGAGCTCCCTCTGGGGCCACGAAGCGCTGTACTGGGTGTGGCGGACGCATGTGGCCACCCCCACTGGGGCTTTACGTGGAGCTCCCCCTGGGGCCACGAAGCGCTGTACTGGGTGTGGCGGACGATGTGGCCACTCCCAGTGGGTTCTTGGGTGGAGCTCCCTATGGGGCCACGACTGGGTGTGGCGGACGCATGTGGCCACCCCCACTGGGGCCTTGGGTGGAGCTCCCTATGGGGCCACGAAGCGCTGTACTGGGTGTAGCGGACGCATGTGGCCACCCCCACTGGGCCTTACGTGGGGCTCTCTGTGGGGCCACGAAACGCTGTACTGGGTGTGGCGGACAAATGTGGCCACCCCCACTGGGGCCTTGGGTGAAGCTCCCTATGGGGCCACGAAGCGCTGTACTGGGTGTGGCGGACGTTGTGGCACCTCCAACTGGGGCCTTGGGTGGAGCTCCCTATGGGGCAACGAAGCGCTGTACTCGGTTTGGCGGACGCATGTGGCCACCCCCACTGGGGCCTTGGGTGGAGCTCCCTATGGGGCCACGAAACACTGTACTGGGTGTGGCGGACGCATGTGGCCACCCCCCACTGGGGCCCTGGGTGGAGCTCCCTATGATCCCTATGGGGCCACGAAGCGCTGTACTGGGTGTGGCGGACGCATGTGGCCACCCCCCACTGGGGCCCTGGGTGGAGCTCCCTATGATCCCTATGGGGCCACGAAGCGCTGTACTGGGTGTGGCGGACGCATGTGGCCACCCCCACTGAGGCCTTGGGTGGAGCTCCCTATGGGGCCACGAAGCGCTGTACTGGGTGTGGCGGACGCATGTGGTACCCCCATTGGGGGGGGGCACGGGAGGAGGAGACGCGGGGACCGTTTCTTCAAAACGAGGACCCAACACCACAGGATGGTTGGGAACTAGATCGACGGATGTCACGTCTGGGGATCTGAGCCTCGTAGCCTGAAGGGAACAGCGCCGCTCCACCTCCCCAGTTGGGGATGGGTTTCCCTCGAAACCCGAATGGAGCAGTCGCTAGCCCCCACCTACGGGGGCAAGTCGGCCAGTGCAGCCTAGGCCACGCCAGTTGGGGTACAGTCAGCCCGTATGGTAAGGGTCAGCGATTCTCCAAGGTTGCCCGTGCATCCTTCCCCTTCGGCCCATCCTTGGCCGCTTTCGCTGGCCGCGCTCCGCACGCAGAGTGTCGACCCGGCCTTCCAGGGCCCTTGCGTCCTTGCCGTGCATCCTTATGATACGGGTTGACCGTGTGCACGGATAGGTCAGCACCGCAAGAAATCGCCACCGGAGCCCCACGGACCCCATCTTCCTGCGGCACTGCTCGGGCGGCGTCGGTCTGCCGAGAGGCCCTGGGGCCCGCAGCCGCGCGGCAGCGCCCGCCGTGCAGAGGTGGCGGCGCGCCGGCAGCTCGGGGACGCCGCGCGGGGGTCCGGAGGCCTCGGTCAGGCGATGCCCGGGGCCCGTCCCTCTAGCGGCCCGATGGACTCCGCCCCCGCCCGCCGCGCTCGCGCTGCGGCCGCCGGCCGCCGCCCCCGCGCCCTCCCGGCCGCCGCCGCGGGCGCGCTCGCGCTGCTGTGCGGCAGGCCGGCGGCCCCCCCTCCCCCCCGCGCGCTGCCTTCGCCCCCGCGCCCGGGGCCCGCCGCGGCCCGGCGCCTGCCCGCCCGACGCTCCCGTGAGGCTCTCGTCGGTGTCGTTTGTCCGACCCCCCTCCCCATCCCCTTCGAGACCCCCACCAACTGACCCCCCCACAGTTGGGGATACACCCCTCGAAGCCCGAAGGGGACGGCCTACACATCCCCATCCCCTTCGATCGGGTATGGCTATAGGACCCTGGGCAAGGGGACCCGGTTCGTGGTAGGGCCCCGAAGAAGCCTTCGAATTGGCCTGCATCACCAAACCAGGTCTGCCATAGCTGCTTTTTGTTCGGGTGACGGCAGTTCCGGTTTGTGGAAATGGGACGGGGGGGCGCCCCCGGTACAGATCTTCAAACCAGGTGAAGCCCGAAGGGGGCGGCCTATACATCCACATCCGGGGGAGCAAATCGGCCAGTGGGGCCTGGGCCACGCCGCTGGGGATGGGGATCGGTTGAGCGATACTCATCTCGGCCTCCCAGATGCAGAGGCGGAAGAGGTGCCCATGCCCTCGCCTTCCCCTTTTCTGGGGGGTTCTGGGAGGTCCTCGTCGCCACCGCTGGATTCGCGTCGAGATCCTGGTCAGGACGCACCCCGGGAGAGGTTCGGGGAGTGGCGGCATCGGTACCTTTTGGATTCCGCAGGGTCGGAGCAGATGGGGTCGGAGGATCGCGCCGCATCGCCGATGCATCGACGATGCGGCTCGATGTGCAGCCCGGTTTCCCCACGCCGACATCGTTGATGCATCGCCAGAGTCGCCAGTGCATCGCCGATGCATCGCCGATACATCGGCGATGCATCGGCGATGCGGCGCGATCCTTGGACTCCATTTACTCGGACCCCATCCAGGAGGCTTCTAGAGATCCTGGCGTTACAATTTTTGTCAAAAAGGCGTTTCCCCTTGGTTTCAGGCCACGGGACCCTCACACATCGATCCGGCTCGAGACGTGCCGTAAAAGGATGGGGTCCCGGGCTTCGTTGTTGTTTTTTTGGCGGTGTCGCAACTTGTTATTGCAGCGTCGGATCTCAGGGTGTGGCGTCGCGTCATGGGGAGGCGATCAATTCGGCGGCGGGCGAGGGGGGAAATGAGAAGGAGAAGAAACTTCAGAGGGCGGCGGGACTTCTCTCAGAAGCCCTCGCGCCCTCTGAGAAGTTTTTGTTGTGTCTTCGGGGAAGGCTTTTAGTAACCTTCTGAGAAGGCCGGGTGACTTGGAGTTTTCTGAGAAGGCCCGCCCCTTTTCATTTCCCCTTTGGGCTCGCCGCCGACAGAAGGGGGGGACAGCGAGGGCTGCAAAAAGGTGCCCTTCAGGGCCCAAACGGGGGCCATAGGGGCTCGAGAAGTGTACCTTTCTGTCCCCCCAGAGTATCGTTCCCCCATTAAGCGACGCCCCACGACGTCCCGAGTCAGTAACCGAGTGTCAATAGGATGTAAGTGTGGAGAGGGGCGGCGAGGCCGAAGTTGATAATCCCCCGGGGAAGTTGCGAATCGAAGTTGCTGTTATCATATGTTGACCAGCAGCAGCATCAAAAACGCAGAGCGTGGCAGCGGTGGTCTCACAAGTTCAGTTTTCGCAATCACGAGCGTGTGGTAGGGCTATGGGATTCTCACGATTTCAGTTTTCCCAAGTCACGAACATGCGGCACGGCCATGGGATTCTCACTTTCTCAGCCGTTCCCGAGTCAGGAACGTGTGGCAGGGTCATGGGGACCGATTGGATATTACATTTACATGCGTTGTTCGAACAGGCAGAGCATTGGAGTTACTTTTTAAGTGCGTCCCTTACACGGTTCGTGGCCCCACCTCTTCCTCCTCCTCCTCCTCCTCCTCTTCCTCCTCCTCCTCCTTCTCCTCTTTCCCCTCCTCCCCCCGCAACTGCCCGGGCTCGAGCTTCCCTGAGTTTCCGAGACTCCAAGCTTTCGAGCCTCTTCGAGGCACCGAGCCTCTTCGCCCCAGGGGCAGCGATAGGGGGGGATAGGCATAAGGTGACACATCGATCCCCAATCGCCTGTGATCGCAGAGAGTGGTTCGATGGCCTGAAGCTGCCCACGAACGCGCGCATTCACGATCGGGCGCCCATCGTCGATGCATCGGCGATGCATCTCCGATTCCAGGTCGATGCTCCCCCCCCGATGCCTATCCCCCCACGTCGTTGCCCCTCAGTTTGTCGCGAGCTTCGCAGATGGCTCACCCCGCCGAGCGCGCCCAGGTCCTGGCCCAGCAGGCCGAGGCCCTGAAGCACGTCGTGATCCAGAGCGCGAGCCCGAGCTCGAACGAGATTCTGGAGCGCATGGCCAAGCAGAACGAGAGGATCCTCGACGAGATGGCCTTCGTCGCGGACAGGATCGCTATTGCCGAGATGCGCCAGTGCCAGTCGAGCGCGCAAGGCGCTGACGCAGCCGGAATGATTGCCTGCTTGTTCAAGGCGGACAGCGCCTCGTGGTCTGTGGTCTGTGAGCGCGCATCAAGCCGTCCTCGATATGGTCTGCAACGGTGGTTCTCTCAAGGGCATCGAGCACGGGCGCGTCTTCAACGAGAAGGGCGCGAGGCGCATCGAGCTGGCGGTAGCGTTGTTCTACAAGACCTACTGCGAGAAAGACGCGCCCTTCCGCGACATCTTCGAGAATCGCGGAGAGCCGCCTGAGAACCTCTTCGGGCTCACGCCGAGCCTCAAGTCGAAGGTGCTCGAGCTCGCCAAGGAGGAGGACGTCGAGCTCGGCTCCGAGAGCGCGCGGCGCCTCAGCTTCGGCTCCTACGCCGAGCGCGTCGAGATCCCCTCCGAGCCCCCCAACCTCCACAACCTCGTGCTGCCGATCAACGGGGGCTTCGAGCCCGTCGAGAAGATGCCCGGGTAGCTCTCCTCCAGCGCGCCGAGCGATCAGCTCTTCGCGCTGATCCCCCACGAGGTCATGTCCTTCATCAATCGGTGCCGCGACAGCGGCGCGGAGGAGAGCAAGGGCCGCGCGCGAGCCACCGCGCGAACGGTCGTCGAGTGGCGCTGGGGCCCCGAGCGCACTGCAGACGTGGCCCGCGAGCTCCAGCGCGGCAAGTGCGTGGGCAAGCGCTCCAAGCATGACTGCGCGGAGACCGAGAGGCAGCTCCGCTTCGAGACGCTGGCCCTCGACCGGCGCATCAGTGCGGATTTCCAAGACTTCGGCAAGATCCACGACGACCGCGCCAAGATGCCCAGCCAGCGCAAGCCCGATGAGAGCGAGGCCGAAGCGAAGGTCGAGCCAGAGGCTGGCATGTCGACGCCACAGGGCGCTCGAGAGCCGAGCGGCGGCCAGCGGCGAGCGCCCGGCCCGCGAGCGTCCCGAGCCAAGCGCTCCCGTGCTTTTCGCTGCGAGTGTGCCGCGCGAGCGTCTCGAGGCACGCGCTCGACCCCCGTCTGTTTTCGAGTTCCAAGCGAGCGTTCGAGCGCGCGCGAGTGGCGTTCCAAGCGGCGGGGTATTACTCCCCCCTCTCGCCGAGTGATCGTCGATCAAGCATCGAGCAATCGAGCAGGATTGATCCTCCATCCTCGGATTGAGGATCCGAAATCTTGAGTCCGAGCATCTTCGAGCCCCTTGGGTCCTAGATCCGAGGCTCGCCATGCTTGGGCTCGAGGATCCTGGGCCCTCGATCCGAGGATCGAGGATCGAGCCTCGGCGATCGTCGATCGCCCCCGTCGCCGTCCTCGGGCCCAGACTGCCATCGAGCAGGTTCGATCCTCGGATCGAGGGTCCGAGATCTTGGTTTTGAGCTTCTGCGAGCACCTCGGCTCCTAGATCCGAGGATCGCCAAGCTTGGACTCGACGGCCCTGCGCCCTCGATCCGAGGGCCGAGGATCGCGCCTCGACGCCGACAGCGGTCGCGCGCGCACGCGCTCGCGCGCAACGCACAAATCCACGCGCGCGTACACGCGCGCACTCACACGCGCGCGCGCACATTCGCGCGCACACACACATGCATGCACGCAAACAACGCACACGAACGCGCACGCACACACACGCACACTGAAACTCCGTCGCGCACTCGCACACATACGCACTCACGCACTCACGCACGCACGCGCACGCACGCGCACACGCACAAAACAACAACAACAACAAACGCACACACATCAGCAGCCACAACAGCAACGGCACCCAGCAAAGCAACAGCACAACGAACAACGCCACAAACAACATCAATCACAACAACAGCACCAGCAAGCAGCGCAACAGCAGGCCGCAACAGCAACACTACAAACAGCAACAGCACACTCATCAGCCGTCACAACAGCACAGGTCAAGCCCACTTCAGCCGAAGCATCGCCGAGGCCCACCGATGCGTCGCCGAGGTGGCGCGAGCTACGTGGTGCAGTGGGCGCGAGCTCTGCGGTGCAAGCACTGTTCGGGTCAAACCCGCTGAGGACGCAACGCTGTCCGCGGCCCATTCAGGATCATATTCCGAGCTCAATTTCCGCCCCTGCAACGAATATCAGGGTGACGAGCGGGCGCCAGGCGGCGCGCAGACACGACTTCGAGGAGGTGAAGACCGAGGGCGGCGTCGATCAGCACGAGGAGACGCAACCAACCAAGCAGGAGGAGGACGCCAGCAAGCCCGAGGACAAGAGCCTCGACGACAGGAAGCTCGAGGTCAAGACTCCTGCAAGGTCGAGGACAAGACGCTTTAGAACAACGGCGAGCTTGAGGACAACGCGCACTTTGAGAAACAGCTCTCGGACAAGAAGCTGGAGGGCAGCAGCGAGCTCGACGACGGGAGCTTCGACGAGAAGAAGCCCGAGGACAAGGTCGAGATGGACTCCTGCCAGGTCGAGCCCGAGCAGAAGCGCAGCTGCCGTTGCAAGCCGGCAGCGACGAGGCAACGCGATTCTTTGCACCCGGTGCCGAGCTCTGCCTCGCCTCCTGCCTCGGCCCCAAGTCCCCGCTCATCCTTGAGGCGCCTCGCGAGCCGCTGGGGGCTCTGAGCGAGATGCCTTCGGGCCAAGTCAGAGCGAGGTGCGGGGGGCTCTGACCGCCGGCCTCGAGGGCGCCCGAGAAAATTAGCCGGGCGAAGGACCCAACCATATGCAGGTGCGGGTACCGCAATTGTGATCCACTTTTTCGGTGTGATCCCTATGAGGCAACGAACCGTGCTAGGGGTGTGCCGACATGAGTGGCGTGGTACACAACGCGAACGAAAACGAATGATCTGAGTACGTAGGGAGACTGAGCGCGGGTGAATCTGAGCGCGAGTGCGTCTGACTGTGCATGAATCTGCGTGCGAGCGAGTCTACGTGCATGAATGCGGGTATGACAAAGCATGGTGCGTTTGTATACGAGAATCAATGGTTTGAGAATGACTGCCTCTGAGTGCTCGACGCTGGGCGTGGCCGCCGCAAGGGGCTTCCCGGGGCTCCCCGACGGCGTCGCCCGCGCGCCGCGACGCCAGTGTCGGCGCGCCCCCCCGCGAGGATCGCGCCCACTCCCTCCCCTTCTTTTACTCCCTTTATGCCCGCGCTCAAAAGTCCAAGGCTGCGGGCGCAGCGCAGCGCGGAGTCCCAGCGACGCGCGCAGGTCGCCCTGGAGGGGCCCCAGCGACGCGCGCGGGTCGTCCGCTGCGTGGAGCAAAGAGAGCTAGCTGGCTGGCTGATTGCGGGCAAGGCTCTTGCCGCTGGGCAGAGCGACGACGGGCGAGCGAGGCGCTGGGCAGAACGCAGCGCGGAGCCCACGCGACGCGCGCTGGTCGCCCTGGGGGGGCCCCAGCGACGCGCGCGGGTCATCCGATGCGCGGAGCAAAGAAAGCGAGCGAGGCGCTGGGCAGAACGCAGCGCGGAGTTCCTGCGACGCGCGCTGGTCGCCCCGAGAGGGTCCCAGCGACGCGCGCGGGTCTTCCGCGGCGCGAGGCCAATCAATTAGTCAGACCGTCGAGAGACGGCGAGGCGGGGACCTTCGGTGGAGCTCTTTATGGGGCCACGACACGCTGTGCTTGGGGGGGGGGAACCGCATGCGGACTGTGCCGCGGGGGCCTTCGGTGGAGCTCCCTATGGGGCCATGGGTGAGGGAGACGCATGCGGATTGCGCTGCGGGGACCTTCGGTGGGGCTCCATATGGGGCCACGGAACGCTAGGCTGGGTGAGGGAGACGCATGCGGACTGCGTCACGGGGGCCTTCGGTGGAGTTCCCTATGTGGCCACGAAACGTGTGAGGCGTGTGCCGAAATCAGTGGCGAGGACGCATGCGGACTGTGCCACTGGGACCTTCGGCGGAGCTCCTATGGGGCCACGAAGCGTTTGGGGGGTGTGCCGAAATCAATGGCGGGGGCGCATGGGGCCTTCGGCGGAGCTCCTATGGGGTCACGAAGCGCGTGAGGGGCGTGCCGAAACGAGTGGCGGGGGCGCATGCGGACTGTACCACGGGGACCTTCGGTGGAGTTCCCTATGGGGCCACGAAGCGTGTGAGGGGTGTGCCGGAATGAGTGGCGGCGACGCATGCGGACTGTGCCATTGGGGCCTTCGGCGGAGCTCCTGTGGGGCCACGAAGCGTGTGAGGGGTGTGCCGGAATGAGTGGCGGGGGCGCATGCGGACTGTACCACGGGGACCTTCGGCGGAGCTCCTATGGGGCCACGAAGCGTGTGAGGGGTGTGCCGACATGAGTGGCGGGGGCGCATGCGGACTCTGCCACTGGGACCTTCAGTGGAGTTCCATGGGGCCGCGAAAGGTGTGAGGGGTGTGCCGAAATGAGTGGCGGGGGCGCATGCGGACTGTGCCACTGGGACCTCTGTCGGACCTCCTACGGGGCCGCGAAACGTGTGAGGGGTGTGCCGATATGAGTGGCGGGGACGCGTGCGGACCGCCACTGGGGCCTTCGGCGGAGCTCCTGTGGGGCCGCGACGCGTGTGAGGGGTGGGCCGAAAGCAGTGGCGGGGGCGCGTGCGGACTGTGCCACTGGGACCTTCGGCGGAGCTCCTGTGGGGCCACGAAGCGCGTGAGGGGTGCGCCGAAATGAGTGGCGGGGGCGCGTGCGGATTGTGCCGCTGGGACCATCGGCAGAGCTTCTATGGGGTCGCGAAACGTGTGAGGGGTGTGCTGAAATGTGTGGCGGGGGCGCATGCGGAGTGTGCCGCTGGGGCCTTCGGCGGTGCCCCATATGGGGCCACGAAACGTGTGAGGGGTGGGCCGAAATGAGTGGTGGGGGCGCGTGCGGAGTTTGCCGCTGGGACTTTCGGCGGAGCTCCTATGGGGCCACGAAACGCGTGAGGGGTGTGCCGGAATGAGTGGCGGGGACACATGCGGATTGCGCCACTGGAACCTTCGGCGGAGCCCTTATGGGGGCACGAAACGTGTGAGGAGCGTGCTGTTGTTGATGATGCGGATTTTGATGATGGTGATGACGACGATGATGACGATGATGAGGATGCCGATGATGATGATGGTGATGATGAGAGGAGGGGAGGGGGGGGGGGGAAATGGAGGAATGAGGCGGAAAGCGGGGCGACGTCTCTTCAAAACGAGGACACAACGCCACAGGATGGTTGGGAAATATTAGAAATCAAGAGACAGGGACCAGAGCAACATGACCGACGACAGCAAGAACCAGAGCACACGCGAGCAGCGCAACACGTGCAAGCAACAGGAGCAAGAGCACAAACAACAGCAACCACAACAGCATAAGCCACCAGCAAAACAACAGCGCCACCAACCACAGCACAACCAACAGCAATCACAACAGCAGCACCTGCAACCAGCGCAACAGCAAGCCACAACAGCAACACACAAGCAACAACAACGAGCGATCAACCATAAGCTACCGGCGACAAGCTAACGACATAACGCCTAAAACAGGAAGGCAACAAGAAGCGAACAACGAGAGGCCAACAATTGCCAGAAGCCCGCCACTTTCCGCAGCCACGTTGGCTCGAGGATTTGAGCATCGAGCCGTCGCAGCTTCGCAGCGAGGTTCCGATAAGCACGCCGACGCGGCAGACGAGCTCGTCGAGCCTCTGGGGTCTCGCGAGCTCGCCCTCCGAGGTCCCGGGCTCTCGCGAGAAGTCATGGGCGCCCCCCCGCGAGAGTTCCGAGTCTGCCGCGAGGTTCTTCATGGGCCTCGAGGCCGAGAGGCTCGAGGCGGAGAGAGCAGACAAGGATCCCCCCTTGCCCCCTCCCCTGGCCCCCCCCCCCCGGGCGCCGAATGTGGAACGCGCGCGTATATGTAATCCACGGAAGGTGCCCACCGTGGACACCCTGCATGCGATTGTGAAAACGATTCAAAATATCCAGAGTTCTTACATAGGAAAACTTGAGGTTCCGAATCCACGAGTTTTCTGGAGAGCAATCTTGGGGCCACCCTCAGCTCTTCTACTTCTCCCGCCCTTCCCCTACCTCCCTTCCTCCTAGTATTGCTTCAAGTGCTGCAGTAAACCGCGTAGTGGGGATGAACAACCTTCCCAAGGCCACCCTTGCACCCTTGCCCCTGCGGCCCGCCCCTGGCAACTTTCGCCGGCCAGCCCCGCTCAAAAAGTGTCGAGATGGGCCTTCTGAGGCCCTTGCGCCCACGCCGCGCATCCTTATTATGCGGGCCGACTGTGCTACTACTAGCCCCCCCCCCATCGGGGGCGAGTCGCGGCCGCGGCCGCGCGCCTAGAGCTCGCGGGCGCCGAGGGCCAGGCCCTCGCCCGAGACGACTTCGGCCGGCGCGATGCGAGGCCTCGGCCAGAGCGGCAGACCCCTGGCGGAGCGCAAGAGGGCGCGCGGGCCCCGAGCTGCGCCCGCGCTGCGACGAGGCCCGCCAGCGCAGCCCGCGCTCCAGATCCCCCTCGACTGGAGCAAGCACGCGAACGGGCACGGCGTCGAGAAGTTCGCCTTCCTGCCCAGCGCCAAGGCTAAGTTGGCACTGGAGCCGCCAGACGGTCGCGAGGTGGCGCGGGCTTCGAGCGGCTCTCGAGAAGGTTGGGGCGGGGAGGCTCGGCATGCACGGCCGCCGAGACCGCGGGCCTGTCCGCCCGAACCGCGGCGAGCGCAAGAGCGAGGGCGCCGGGCTGTCCCGCGACGTTCCCGGCGTGGTCACCGCCAAGCGCCCGCTCAAGGGCGCCATGCCCCGCCTGGAGTGCCGGGTCAAGCGGGGGCGCGAGCGCGGCCACGAGGTCAGAGGCCATCCTGGCGCGGCTGCGCTACGAGCTGGCTTTCGAGCAGGACGAGCAGCTCAACCTGCAGCAGGTCGGCCACAAGAGCTACAGCACCTGGGCCCGCAAGGGGGTGACCATGCGGCTGAAGACCTTCCAGATAACCCAGACGTGAAAGAAGGACTTGAAGTGGGTGGACGAGCTCGCCATCCCGAGGCTGCGCGCGAGCGGGCGCAAGGGCCGGCGCCTCTCCGACCAGATGCACCAGGCGCTCAGCAAGGAGAAGGCCAAGCTGACCTGGGCCACGGCCGACAGGTTGCAGTAGTAGTAGTTAGTGGTCGTAGGTACTAGTAGTCGTAGTAATCTTAGTAATCGTATTACTACCACCACCAGTACTATTGCGGCTCGTACGACAACAACTACTACTGCTACGACAACAACAACAACTACTACTACTACTACTAATATGACTTACTTACTTACTTATACGACTACTACTACTACTATTACTACTACTACTACTACTACTACTACTACCACTACCACTACCACTACCACTACCACTACCACTACTACTACTACTACTACTACTACTACTACTACTACTACTACTACTACTACTACTTTACTACTACTACTATTTCTACTAGTACGACTACTACGACTACGACTACGAGTGCTACTACTACTACTACTACTACTACTACTTCTACTACTACTACTACTACTACTACTACTAGTACTACTACGACTACTACTACTACTACTACTGCTACTACTACTACTACTACTACTACTACTAGTACTAGTACTAGTACTAGTACTAGTACTAGTACTACTACTACTACTACTACTACTACTACGACTACTACTACTACTACTACTACTACTACTACTATCATTAAGTACTACTGATACGACTACTACTATCAATGGTTAACTCCCAGTATGCTGCACCTTTTGGCAAGGGGTGGCCCCGACGACTTCGACCTCTTCGCCGGGGGCCCCGACGCCGTCGCCGAACAGAGGGCCTGCGCGAGCGCGGTCGTCGTCGGCGCTACCGCGCTCCGGCTCAAGCTCCGGGGCGAGGAGCCAGCGTGCATCCGCGAACGCGAGACCTACGCCGCAGGCGCCAAGGAACGCATCCATAACCTCCGCCGCAAGTTCCGCGAGACGCAGGCCGAGGGGGGCAAGGCAGCCTTCGAGGCCGAGAAGGCCGCGCGCTTGGCAGAGCACCCCGACGAGAAGGAGCAAGTGGACCAAGCCTACTCGAGCGCAGGGGGCAAGTGCAGGATCGCCCTCATCAGCATCTCCGCAGTCGAGGGCTGGTTCGACCCGACAAGGGGGCCCGAGTCCGCCAAGAAGCGCCGCGTGTTCCTCGCCCCCTGCGCAAGGCACTGCCGAGTGAGCGGCGTGAGCCTCGGGGGGGGGGGGGGGGGGCACCGGGCGGCGCGGCGTCGCCGACGAGCGGGGCGACGGCGAGATGGGGCACTTCCGAGCAGGCGAGCCCCTGGGAGCAATGCTCAAGGGGTGGCGCAACGCTCTGCTTGAGTTCTCCGAGGAGGAACGCGCGAGGGTCTTCGAGGCCATCGACGCGTGGGGGCAGCCCAGGGCCTGGGCGGACGAGCTCGTCGCTTCCTGGGCCATCCATTTCATCAAGCAGCAGCGCGGCCAGAGCCTCGTGATCGCAGACTGGCTCTCGAGCCAGTGGGCCGAGGCAGTCGCGCTCCGAGCGTGGCTCGAGAGCGCGGTCTACGCGCCCATGGCCCCCGACGCCGCGAGGTTCCTGTAGGTGCGGGGCATCCGCGAGCACAGCCAGCTCATGGCCATGATCCGAGAGGTCAAGGCCGAGATGCACTGGGTCATGGAGCAGGACTGGATCCAGAAGGCCAAGGCCGAGCCCGAGAAGCAGTGCAAGTCCCCGACCCAATGGGCGCCCTACGAGTGCCTCTATTGCGTCTCCGAGGCCTACGCCCGCTTCCGCGAGAAGAACAAGGGCGCGGTGCCGCCCCAAGGGCTACGAGCGAACCAAATACTCGCGGTCCGGCCGACAGAGCAGGGCGAGCTCATGGTCGTGGCGGGCATGGGGCCGTGGAGCTACTCCGTCGAGCCCGGCCGCGGCATCGAGCAGAGGCTGGCGAGCGAGCGCTTGGGGGGCGCGCAGAGGTGGCCCGAGGGGGTGCCGCCCGCGCCCGAGTGGGGCGCCCTCGACGGGAACTGCTTCCACCTCGTCGACTTGCCCAAGGACTACTTGCAGGGTGGGAAAACCTGCCCCCGGGAGCTCCGAGACCTGGACCCCGAGCTCACCGACGAGCAGATGGACGTGCTCAGAACGCCAGAAGAGCGGATCAAGGAGATCCAGTTCCCGCGCGCTTTCGAGAACTGGCTCAAACTGGCGCGAACCTGCAAGCGCAAGAGCAGATGGGCGTCGGAATGCTCGCGCCAGATCCAGGGCAAGCTGCGGCGCAAGTGGCAGCGCGCGAAGGCCGAGACTGGCGGCCAGGCCTCGCTCGAGCACCTGAGCAGAGGCGTGGCCGGGGCGAAGCTCACAGGCAGGGCGCCGAATGCCAGGGCGAGAGCTTCTCCGAGAAGTTCAAGGCCAAGGCGCGAGCGGAGAAAGGCTCCAATAAGAGAGCGAAGGCCAAGGCTAAAACAGGCCTCGAGTCCTGCGAGGACCCCCCGCGGCACGGCAAGGTGGCCCGCGTCGCCGAGGAGGGGCCCGCGAGGGCATGCGCGGCGGAGTGCAGGGCGTCTGGCGAATCCTGGGCGCCCAGGGCGCGCGTCGCCTGCGCGCCCGCGAGGTGGAGGCCGCGGCGATCTTCCAGATCGACGGCGGCCAGGCTCGGAGGCTCACGGGCACTCGCCAGCTTCCGCCTGCCTCCGCCTGGGGCGGCGGAAGCTAGCGGAAGCTAGCGGAAATGGCGGAAGCGACGGCGGAAGCGGCGGAAGTTGGCGGAGAGCTGGCGGCGGAAGCGACGGCGGAAGCTTGAGGCCACGAAGCGGGAGCAGGCGGAAGTTAACGAGTGTCTGTGAATCCCGAGCGCCACAGGTCACGATCGAGCAGGGCTACAAGTTTCCCAAGCCGCGCAAGCTCCACAGGCGCCAGGTCAAACTGGCTCGCTGCACCGAGCTCGCCATGAGGTGCGCGATCATGAGCTGCGAGCAGATAGATCGTCGAGGGCTACGCCCTCGAGCTGGGCACAGCGCGCGCGCTGCCGGGCGAGATCGAGGAGCGCGCGGGAGATCATTCTGGCGGTCGAGCCCGCGGTGGCCGTCGCCCAGGCTCGAGAGGGCCAGGGCGAGGGCGAGCCCGCCGCCCAGCAGCCCGAGGAGCAGAAGCGCTGGGCCGAAAGTGTCCACGAGGCCCAGCGCGCCTTGATCTGCGTGCGCCCCGAGGCGCCCGCTCACTGCACCTACCTCGAGGTCGGTGGTTGCTGCAGTTGTCCCTGCCCCAAGGTGCCTTCGGTTGTTCGCTCCGAGTTGGGGCGAATCCTGGAGGCGCCCCAGGCGTGGGGGCACTTGTAGCAGCGCCCGCAATGGTCTCGAGGATCGGCGGGGGCGCCGCGGCGGAGTGCCGCGACGCCCTCGAGCGGCCGCCCGAGAGCGCCAAGCAGGCCTGAGGGGCCACGTGCGAACTCACACCTACGCCCCGCGATCTCTGAGGGGGGAGGTCGTGTTCGCTGTGCTTGGGAGCTGCCGAACGAAACGAACCCCGCCCTCCTCATCAGAAATCGCGGGGGGGGGGGGGGGGGGGCGCTGGGGCGGGGATTGCGCGTGGCCCCTAAGGCGGCCGCGAGGATGCTCCGCAGGCTCGGCGCCATGAGCCCTGGCGAGACTTGCCTTGCGAGGAGCAGCGAGATGTTCCCGGGCGGCGCCTGGCTCTGCGGCCTGTGGGCGAGCTGCTGGCTCGAACGCGCCCTGCGCGAGATCCGAGGCGAGGGCCGACGGGCGCCGGCGAGCGCCGACGCGATGCGCGCCCGAGGCAAAGAGTGGATCAACAAGCTCAAGGGGGCCAGCGACATCGGCCAAGGCCAAGAACAAGGCCATGTCCAAGCCGTTCAAGGGCCCCGCGGCGGTCGAGCTGAAGCGCGCCGCCGTCGAGGAGGCAAGTGCCGCCGCCCAGGCTTGCACCAGGGGCCTCCCTCCCGCGTGAGGGCGGCCCCAAAGGGCGCCGCGCCTGCGTGGGCGAGCGGTTCGAGGTCGTGCGCAAGAGAGGTTTCTTGGCCAGGAGCGCCGCGGACCTCTCCTGCGCGGGCCTTTTGTAGCCGCGAGACTCGAAATCTGTCGGGTCAGTGTTGTGCTAGATCTACAAGGTCAGTCTACGCGAGCGCCCAGACTCGAGATCTGTCGGGTCAGTTTTGTGCGAATGTCTACAAGGTCAGACTACACGAGCGCCCAGACTCGGGGCCTGTCGAGTCAGTTTTGTGCCACAACTTACAAGTTCAGTGCGCGCGAACGCCCAGATTCGAGATCTGTCGAGTCAGTTGTGAGCCGAGATTTACAACGTCCGAGCGCACAAACGCCCTGATTCGAGGTCTGTCGAGTCAGGGTTGTGCCAGTATCTACATGGTCAGTCTACACGAGCGCCCAGGATCATCATCATCCTGATCATCATCATCATCATCATCATCATCATCATCATCATCATCACCATCATCATCATCATCACCCGCCAGGAATATCGTTGATTATCCCCGCCAGACCGCGAACTTGATTATCATCCGGGGATTATTATCAAGGGCTGTCGGTTATCGTTTATTTAGCCTACCCCTACCCACATCTCACTGCCCGTCCAGACCCTCGTCATCTCAGCACTCCAGTCGGTGATTTACCCCTCGATACCCGAAGGAGACAGCCCACATCCCCATCCAGGGGTATATAAGGCGGCCAGTGGGGCCCAGGCCACGCCCATGGGGATGGGGGTCGGTCGAACGATGCTCATTGAGAGATTCCTGGGCCCCCGCACGGAGTGGTGACCACACCGCGTCGTGGTGAGTCAGTCGGCATGCGGGGTCACCGCACGGTTTTGGGACTCGGGTCGTTTTCCGAGGACGTTTTGGTCGACCAAGGCCTCCGAGGTCTCAGGACCGTGCGGTGACGGGCCGCACGGTGAGGCCGCTTGGGATTTCGAGCTCACCGTGCGGTCCGTCACCACACGGTCACAAGACCCCGGAAGAACGAGCGAAGCGACGGTTCTTCTCTCGCAGTCGGCGGTGCGCAGAACCCATGCTTCCGGGCTCTGGGGTCATAGCCGAAACGACAAAACGCTCGAGACGCCGCGTTCCCCTAGATGGCGGCGATTGGAGCTTTGGTTCGGGAGCTGGGGCCATAGCAAAACCGACCTGGCACTAACTATTGGCCATTCCCCGGGCTGTTCGTATTGTTGGATACGAAATGAAGGCCTCGGTTCGTTTTTTGTTTGTTCGCTTTTTCGACGGGGGTCCGTGGATCCCTCGACCATGCTCCTGGGGTCTCGTGCTCGATCGTTTCGTGATGCTCCTGGAGCCCCAACACGGGCCCCGCGCAGTTCGACATGCGTACAGGCGGGACGCTGAAACAAGGGCGCCACTCTGGGTTCAGAAGGTGATCGTATTCTTATTAATAGTTTTGCCGATCGGCGCGGGCCCTCGCACCCCATCCTCACCCCATTGAGTAGATCTTGGCTGTTTTTTGCGCCTGCTTCGAACAGGTGGGGTCTCCACCATGAGACACACGGTTGCAAACAGGCGCGCGAAGCAGAGGTCCGGAGCCAGACGCCCCCCCTCCCCCCCCCCTTCCCGTCCAATGTCGAACCGTCGAAGCGGAACATGCTCACCGGGGGCCGTGGTCGTTTACGGCCACTCACCAGAGCCGATTGCACACAGAGGTCGGGGAAGCCTCTCGCGGGCGAGGCTCGCCGCGTGGCCAGACACGCCCCTCGCTCCCCACTCTTGCGCTCCCTGTGCCGGCGGCGAGCCTGGGGGGCGGGGGGGAAAATCAGGAGAGAAAACACACACACACACAGACACAATTAATCGTCGACTCCCCAGAAAATATTGGAAAATATGGGCAATGGGCGGGAAGACAGAAACCCAGAAAATATGGGAACATATGGGGAATCTTCTTATTTGTGTGTATCTATTTGTGTGTCCCTGGGCCCCTTCAGAGAAGTGAGAGGGGGCAGGCCTCCTCCGAAGGCGGCGCGGCTCCTCGGAACAAAAAAAAACGCACACCCAGCCCTCCGAGAAGCCGCCTCCGCCCTCGGAGGAGACGCTCGGAAGCGCGCCTCGGCAGGCCCGAGGCCTGCCGAGCCTTCCGAGAAGGCCTGCGCCCCCTCGGCGCTCGCCCCGGGGCTCGCCGCCGACCTTGGTGAGCACGACGGCCCCATCGTTTTTCCGGGGCGTCGGCGGCCTCTGGCAGCGCCTGGCCGCGCGCGGGCGCCGAGCGCGGCGCAGCCGCGCCCGCAGGTCGCTGGCCGCGTGCTTCGCCGCGCCGCGGCCGCTCGGGGAGCCCGCGCGCGTCCCCGCCGTGGCCCGCGGCGCCGGGTTCGGCGACGTCGAGGCGCCGGAGGCGAAGCCGAAGAAGGAGGTGAGGAGGAGCTCGGCGGCGCGCGAGGCCTCCCATTCCGCCTCCTCCCTGCCCCTGGCCCGTTTTGTTCCTCCACCTCCTCCTCCTCCGCCGCCCTCTCCCTCTCCATCTCCTCCTCCTCCTCCTCCTCCTCCTCTTCCTCCTCCTCCTCCTTCTCCGCCTCCGCGCCCTCCCCAAATTCTTCCCCCTCCCCCTGCTCCCCTCCTGCCCCTCCTCTTCCCCCTCCTCGTCCACCTCCCTGCCGTGGTCCTGGTACTCGTCTGCCTTTGGGACGAGTGGCCACCAGGGCTCGGCGGCGCGCGAGGCCTCTTCCTCCTCCTCCTCCTCCTTCTCCTCCTCTTTGACGTTGCGCTATCAAGCACAGAGCCTGAAGCGTCAGTGGTAAGAAAATAGCGGCAGGCCTGTGCACTGCAACAAAGTGGAATACAGGAAGGCGCCTCTCGGCTGCAGAAGAACGGACAAGTGGAGCGTCCAGGGTATGCTGCAGGGCCAGGTGAAGCAAGGAACGTCCCCAACCACCACCACCACCTCCCACCCCATCATCGACCCCCTCCCACCATGTTTAGCCAGGAGTCAGGTACGGATCAAAACATGTGCAAGCTAACAGCTAGGCTGGCACGGGACTGCGCTGGCTGGCCTGAGGCGGTGCAGGTAAGAGCGTCTGTGAAATCAGGAGCGCGCGGCAATTCTTGGGCTGCAGCACGGTGCTTTTCGGTCCACCCTGAATCTCCTCGGCCCCAGCACCGACGTGCTTTTTGCAACATTGTTTCGGGTTTGTTTCGCAGGACCCTTTGTGACAAGCAGCGGGCAGAGCATGTGTCAGGCTGGCCATGCCAAATAGCTGGCCTGCGGATTCGCTGTTACCGGTTCTAGTTTTCATGCCCTCCGCCTGACGCAATACCTCCGATTCACCGCCGCCACCACCACCCGTAAGCCTCTCCGAGGGACATCGCGAAGAGGCCAATGTCACAATGCCCCTTGCCCTCACCGAGGATATTGTTCTTAAACTGGTCCCTCACCGAGGGTAGAGCTGAACGCAGAGAAAACGCCAAGTCTATACGCCCCCACGAAATCGCTACCTGTCGATGTCGGCGTCCTCCCACCAACCATGAACCCTTCATATTCATCAGTCTACTCCATACCTCCCCCGCTACGCTTCGGGTACCCCGACTGGTGGCATAAAGGAACGGCCTCCCCAAAAACGCGAATCAACCGAGAGATGCCGACTCCATAGTCTGTCTTGGTGGCTACGTGCTTCACGTGCTAGGACACTGGAGTCGGAGCGGACCGAGGAGCGGGGCTGCATTCAGCCTCGGTTCGTCTCTGGCGCCGCTGCGCATACACCGCGACATCAAGGTGATCGGTACACAGCGGGTTGCAGAGGAAGCACCGAGCTTTGCCTCCCGGGGCCCCCTTGGGGAGCCTCTTGAGGCTGTCCTGGAGCGTGTTGGGGTCCTCGTCGGCCGTCTTGAGGGCATCTGGGGCGTTTTCAGAGCCTTTTCGGATCGTCTCCAGCACCCCCGGGGGGCCCCCTTCGCATGTCGCGGCCCGTTGCGGGGCGGGCCCGGGCCGTCTCGGGAACTCTGGGATCCCCCCAGAACCCCCGGGGGGCGCCCATGCGGGGTAAAAGGCACTGGCCCGGCCCCCCCCAGCCTACTCTTCTCTCTCTCTCTCTCTCTCTTTCTCTCTCTCTCTCTCGTTCTTTGTTGTTTTTGTTATTTTTTTGGTGTTTTGTTTTTTTTCCGATTATTTTTGTGCCCCCTCTCTCTATTATATGTATGTGTGTCTGTGTGCATCTATATATATATATACATCTATATATATGTATAGAGATCTATCTATCTATATGTATGTGTGTGTATGTATGTATGTATGTATGTATGTATGTATGTATGTATGTATGTATGTATGTATGTATGTATGTATGTATGTATGTATGCATGCATGCATGCATGCATGCATGCATGCATGCATGCATGCATGCATGCATGCATGCATGCATGCATGTATGTATGTATGTGTATGTGTGTATATATATATATATATATATATATATATATATATATATATCGGAGTAGGGCCCCGGGGCGGTGCCTGTCATCTCCATGGGGGGTGCAGGGCGCCCCCGGGAGCGTCCGAAGCGTCCCGGAGGGCCCCTGGGACCGCCAGGAACAGTTCGAGACCGCCCAAGACGGCCCGCGAGCGCTCCAAGACGCGCATAGATAGCCTCAGGAATGGCCAGGAAGGCCCGAAGACGTTCCAAGAGAGCTCCATGAGGCCCCGAAGGCATCCCAAGAGGCCTCCCAAGAGAGCCCCGACAAGCCAACATCGTTGATTTTTATTGTTTTTTCAAGGTTTTTGGCCTTCTCGCTTTTTCGGGGTTCCGACGCTCCAATGCCGTCCAAGAGTCTCCCAAAACCGCTCCAAGACGGCCGAAGAGGCCCCCAAGACCGCCCCAAGACGGCCCAAGAGACCCCAAAATCGTCCCAAGACGGCCCAGGAGAGCCCCAAGATGGCCCAGGAGCCGCCCAAGACGGTTCCAGGAGTGCCCCGACAGGGCTTCAAGACTGCCTAAGCGAGCCCAGCGGTCCCCAAGAGGGCCCCGCGAGGCCCCAAGAGGCCCCAAAGAGGCCCCCAAGAGCCTCCCCGAAGGCCCCCAGAGGCCCCCAAGATGCCCAAAAATGGCCCTGAGCGCGCCCCAAGACGCCTCCAGGAGAGCCCCACAGGCCTCCGAGAGGCCCCAAAGAGGCCCACTGGAGGCCCTCAGGAGGTCGTCCCCATCATGTTCCGGAAGGCGGTCCGGGAACATGATTCCGCGCCTTGGAGGAGTATTCTGCGCCTTCCGAGGCGCCTTGGACGACGTGCGATTCATATTCTTGAACGCTTTCCGGGAACATGATTTCTCACCGTTTCGGAACGCTTTCCTACTGCTGCGGTGCTCTGGGGGGAAGGGACGGGGGTCCGGGAACATGATCGGGAGGTTAGGGAACGAGGGTTTGGAGAGGAGCAGTAGGACAGACGGACGGGGCCCGGGGGCGGGGGTGGGGTGGTGCCACCGGTTGGCATGGCCGCCCCGGGCGTCCTGTGGGGTCCACGAACCCGCCCAAGACGGCCCATGAGGCCCCAAAGACAGCCCAAGAGACCCACAAGACAGCCCGAGCGAGGCCCAAGAGGGCCCCAAGACGCTCAAGAGCGCCCCAACAGGGCCCGAGATGGCTTGCAGATGGCCGAAGAGGGCCCCAAGAGGGTCTTCAAGTGGCAAACACCGGCCTATTTCCATTCGTAAAGCATACATTTTCAGCATACTCGTTTGCTTGGTCCTCACAGTGCCCCAGACGCCCCCGAGCCCCAAGACAGCCCAAGTGAGACCCAAGAGGGCCGACGACGGCCCAAACGGGTCGTCCTGTGAGGCTCACGGAACCCCCCCAAGACGGCCCAAGAGGCCCCAAAGCCGGCCCAGGAGGCCCCCAAGACGGCCTCAGGAAGGCCCAAGAGGGCCTCGTTCGAAATCATGTTCCCGGAAGCCTCTCCTGGGAACATGATTTCCAGGTTTCTAGGACGCCCAAGAGGGCCCCAGGACGGCCCCAAAAGGGCCGTAAAAGGACCTTCAAAAAGGCCCGGATGGCCACAGTTCGCTGATTTGCGTGAGATGTTGTTGGATTTCTTCCGCGCAGAGGAGACGGAGAGGGCGAAGGAGGAGGAGGAGGAGGAGGAGGAGGAGGAGGAGGAGAGGAGAAGGAGGAGGAGGCAGGGAGGAGGAGTGGAGGGGAGGAGGGGGGGAGAGAGGAGGAGGCTCGAGGGCGATCGACGATCGGCGACGACGACCGGCGACGGTGATTGACGACGACGACGACGATGACGACGACGACGACGATCGACGACGGTCGACGACCGACGACGACGACGATCGACGACGATGACAACAGTCGACGCCGCCGATCGACGATCGACGGCGACGACGACGGCCACGCCGACGGCGGCGACGCTGCCCGCGTGACAGCCCAAGAGGCACACAAGACAGCCTCATCGAGGCCCCAGAGGGCCCCAAGACGTCCAAAACCGCCCCAAGAGGGCCCGAGATGGCTTGAAGATGGCCGAAGAGGGCCCCAAGAGGGCCTTCAAGAGGCATAACTTTACCCATTCCTCTTGTAAAACGTACAATTTCAGCATACTCGCTTGCTTCGTCCTCAGAGTGGCCCCCGAGGAGCCCCAAGACAGCCCAAGACGGCCCCAAAGGCCCCAAAGCCGGCCCAGGAGGCCCCCAAGACGGCCTTAGGGAAGCCCAAGAGGGCCTCGTTCGAAATCATGTTCCCAGAAGCTTCTCCGGGATCATGATTTCCGGGTTCCCAGGACGCCCAAGAGGGCCCCAGGACGGCGGCCCCAAAGGGGCCTAAAATGACATCGAAAAATTCCCAGAGGGCCACAGTTCGCTGATTTGCGTGAAATGTTGTTGGATTTCTTCCGCGCGGAGGAGACGGAGAGGGCGAAGGAGGAGGAGGAGGAGGAGGAGGAGGAGGAGGAGGGGGAGGAGGAAGAGGGAGAGGAGAAGGACGAGGCGGGGAGGAGGAGTGGAGGGGAGGAGGGGGGGAGAGAGGAGGAGGAGGCTCGAGGGCGATCGACGATCGGAGACGACGACCGGCGACGGTGATTCACGACGACGACGACGACGACCACGACGACGACCGATGACGATCGACGACGATGACAACAGTCGACGCCGCCGATCGATGATCGACGGCGACGACGACGACGGCCACGCCGACGGCGGCGACGCTGTCCGACAGCCTCAGCGAGGCCCAAGGGGGCCCCAAGACGTCCAAGAGCGCCTCAAGAGGGCCCGAGATGGTTTGAAGCTGGCCGAAGAGGGCCTTCAAGAGGCAAAAATCGGCCCACTCCCGTTGTACAACGTACGTTTTCACAGTGCCCCAGACGCCCCCGAGCCCCAAGACAGCCCAAGAGAGACCCAAGAGGGCCCAAGACGGCCCAAAAGGGTCGTCCTGTGAGGCTCACAGAACCCCCAAGACGGCCCAAGAGGCCCCAAAGTTGGCCCAGGAGGCTCCCAACACGGCCTCAGGGAGGCCCAAAAGGGCCTCTTTCGAAGTCATGTTCCCAGAAGCCTCTCCGGGAACATGATTTCCTGGTTCCCACGACGCCCAAGAGGGCCCTAAGACGGCCCCAAAAGGCTTTAATTGGACGTTCAAAAAGGCCCGGAGGGCCATAGTTCGTTTGATTTGCGCGAGATGTTGTTGGATTTCTTCCGCGCGGAGGAGACGGAGAGGGCGAAGAAGGAGGAGGAGGAGGAGGAGGAGGAGGAGGAGGAGGAGGAGGAGAAGGAAGAGGAGAAGGAGGAGGAGGCGGGGAGGAGGAGTGGAGGGGAGGAGGGGGGGAGAGAGGAGGAGGCTCGAGGGCGATCGACGATCGGCGACGACGACCGGCGACGGTGATTGACGACGACGACGACGACGACGACGACGGTCGACGACCGACGACGACGACGATAGACGACGATGACAACAGTCGACGTCGCCGATCGACGATCGACGGCGACGACGACGACGGCCGCGCCGACGGCGGCGACGCTGTCCGCGTGCGCAGAGCCACCCTGGACCCAGTCTTTTCTGCATCGTTCGAAATCCTGTCCCCGGAAGCGTCTCCGGGAACATGATTTCAGGAGGAGGAGGAGGAAGAGGAGGAGGAGGCAGATTAGGAGGAGGAGGAGGAGGAGGAGGAGGAGGAAGAGGAGGAGAGGAGGAGGAGTGGGCGGGAGGGCGCGGGGCCGATCGACGATCGGCGACGGTGATCGGCGACGGTGATTGACGATGACGACGACGGTCGTCGACGGCGACGACCGACGACGACGACGACGACGATGGACGACGATGACAACAGTTGACGACGCCGATCGGCGAACGGCGACGACGACGACGTCTTCACAGTGCCACCCCGAGGGGCCCCAAGACGGCCCAATAGGGACTCAAGATGACCCATGAGAGCTACAAGCCAGCCCAAGAGAGCCCCAAAAGGCACCCAACAGAGCCACGACGGGGGCAAGCAGAGCTGCCTATAGAGATTCTTGGGGGGCCTCTTCCGCAGCGTCCGAAATCATGTTCCCCGAAGCCTCTATCGGAACATGATTTCCGGGTTCCCAGGGCGCCCAATGGGGGCCCCAAGACGGCCCCGACAAGTCCTAAAAGGGCGCCCGAATATAAACCCGGGGGGACACAGTTCGTTGATCTCCGCGACATGTTGTTGGATTTCTCGCGCGCGGAGGAGGCGGGGGGGCGGGGGGGGGAGGAAAAGAAGAGGAAAGGGGGAAGAGGAGATGGACGAGGGGAGGAGGAGGAGGAGGAGAGGAGGAGGAGGAGGAGAAAGGAAGAGAAACGATGGGGGTGGGGGGGGGGGGAGAGAGAAGGGGGGCGGGGGGAGGGTCAGGGAAAAGGGGATGATGACGATATTGGTGAATGATGAATGCTCTGATGATACTGACGATGATGATGATGAATGATGACGATGATGATGGGGAGGAGGAGGAGGAGGAGAGGAAGAGGCGGGGTAGGAGGAGGAGAGAGGAGGGGGAGGAGGAGGAGGAGGAGGAGGGGGGAGGAGGAGATGAGGAGGAGGAGGAGGAGGAGGAGGAGGAGGATAAGGACGAGGAGGAGGAGGAGGGGGGGCGGAGAGTAGGAGAGAGGGTGGGCGACTAGGGGGATGTGAAGGAATAGGAAAACAGAGGAGGAAGAGGAAGAGGGAGGCCCCCCCCCGAGTGTTGCCTTTATCCGATGTGGCCCAATGTTTGCGCGGCGTCGCAGTGCCGTTTGGCGAGCCATGTAGTCAGAACAGGAGGAGGAGAAGGAGCAGGAGAAGGAGGCGTGAGAGGAGGAGGAGAGGAGGAGGAGAGGAGGAGGGGGGGGAGGAGGAGGAGGAGGGGGGGGAGGGGGAGGAGGAGGAGGAGGACCACGAGGAGGAACGAGAAGGCTGGAGAAGGGGATGAGGATGAAGAGGGAGGAGGGAAGGAGGAGGAGAGGAGGAGGAGGAGGGGAGAGGAGGAGGAGAGAGGAGGAGGGGGAGGAGGAGGAGGAAGCAGATGAAGGATGATGATGGATGGTGATTGGAGGTGATATGATGATGATGATGATGATGATGATGATGATGATGATGATGATGATATGATGATGATGTTAGATGATTGATGAGGATTATGATATGGATGATGATAATTATGAGGATGATGATTATGAGATGGGAGGAGACTTGATGTGATGATGAATGAATGAATGATGATGATGAATGATGATGTGATGAATGATGAGGAATGATGATGATGATGATGATGATGTGAGATGATGATGATGCTTGATGATTATGATGAATGAATGATGAATTATGCTGATGATATGATGATGATGGATGGTGAATGGTGATGGTGATGGTGATGGTGATGATGATGAAGATGATGATGATGATGATGATGATGATGATTGATGATGATGATGCTGATGTGATGTGATGAGGAGGAGGAGAGGAGGAGGAGGAGGAGGAGGGAGGAGGAGGAGGAGGAGGAGGAAGGAGGTGGGAAGTGTGGTAGGAGGAGGAGAGCGAGGAGGAGGAGGAGGAGGAGGAGGAGGCGGAGGAGGAGTGGGGAGGGAGTAGGAGGGAAGGAGGAAGGAGGCGGAGGAGGAGGAACGAGGAGGATGGGGAGGAGGAAAGGAGGGAGAGGGGAGGAAGGGGGCGGAGGAAAACACAGGGGGGCGGAGGAGGAGGAAGGAGGAAAAAGGAGGGGACGATGGGGGGAGGAGGAAGAGTAGGAGGAGTGGAGCAAGAGCAGGGGGAAAGAGGAGGACGAGGAAGAGGTGTCGTTTTCGGCCGCCTCGGGCCGCCTGGGGGTGAGGAGCGCCCAAAAGTTTTCGAAACACGACCGCGAAACTCGACGAAGAACCGAAGTGCGTTCAGGCTTCAACCTCCTCGTCCGTTGTTTGGCCGTTGCCCCGGACGAAGCTAGAACCTAAGCGCGCGCGTAGCGCGCGCGTGGTTCTAGTATATATATATATATATGTATATATATATATATGTACTTGTGTATATATACATATCTATATATAGATACAAGAGTGCACTGGCGCTTCGCGCCATGAGCATTGTTCCGGACGTTTCCCCGGCAAAGCAATCAATCGTCGCTTGTTTCAGCCGGGGGACCTCGAGGCCTTGGCGGGCGACCGGCTCATTTTTCAGATGTCCCTGGCGCCTGCTGACGCCGCGTTCGCCCGATGCGCTTGAGCGTATGTTCGCAGGAGTGGGGAAGGAATGATGATGTTTTCACGCGCGAAGGCGCTGGCAAACGGCGAAGCATCAAACTGATGCGATGGCACCTGTCCATGGACGGGGAAGGGAGCGGACGAATGAGGATGGCCGTCGGATGCGACGAACGTGGAGGTCGACGCTGGAGGCAGAGGGGGGAAGGAAGGGAAAGGGAGAGAGAAAGAGAGAGAGAGAGAGAGAGAGAGAGACAGAGACAGAGAGCGAGAAAGAGAGAGAGAGAGAGAGAGAGAGAAAGAGAGAGAGAGAGAGAGAGAAAGAGAGAGAGAGAGAGAGAGAAAGAGAGAAGGTGATAGAGGTACGGGAAAGACAGGCGGGCTGGCGTGAGCCCGACGAGCCCACGGAGAAAACCGTCTGGGCGTTTTTGTTTTTTTCGGGGGTCGTCCTGGGGCCCGCTCGGGCTGTCCTGGGGCCTTTTTGGGCCGTCTTGGGGGGCTGGGGCCCTCCAGGGGTGTTCTGAAGCCGTCTAGGGCCCTTTTGGGGGCCTCCAGTGGCCTTCTTGGGGGTCTCCCGTGGCTTTCGTGGGTCTCTCTTGGGAGCCTTCTGGGGGCATCTTGGGCTTCTTGTGGACAGTCTCGGGGCTCTCTGGGGCCGTCTTGGGGCCCTCTTGGGCCGTCTTGGACGCTGCGACGATCCCAAAAGCGGATCTGTTAAACATATGCACGTACCCAAGGGGATGTGGCGATGTTTGCTTCCTCGGGGCTCTCTTAAGGGCCTCTTGGGGGCCTCGTGGGCCGTTTTCGGACCATCGAGATTCCTCTTGGAGCGCTGTTGTGCTGTCTGGGGTCTTTCTTGCGCCTCTCTGATGACCCCCCCGATCGCTTCGAGTCTGCTCGCAATGCCCGGCAAGGCGCCCTGGGAGGCCCAGAAGGGCCAGCGGAGCTTTCCCAACGGCGTCAGGGGGGCCGCCGAAACGTCTGAGAGGGCGTCCGGGGCGTCCCTGGGGGGGGGTCCGGTTTAAGGTGGGGGGGGGGGGGGGGTCCGGGTAATAAAACAATTGATATACATATATATATATATATATATATATATATATATATATTATATATATATTACATACAAGACTGCACTGGCGCTTCGCGACATGCGCTTTGTTCTGGACGCTTCCCTGGCAAAGTAATCAATCATCGTTTGTTTCAGCGGGGGAGGCCTCGAGGCCTGGCTGGGCGACTGACTCATTCTCAGATGTCCCTGGCGCCTGCTGGCACCGCGTTCGCCCGATGCGCTTGTGCGCGGGAGCGGGGAAGGAATGATGAGTTTGAGGAAGGATGGGGCGTGTCCATAACGCGCCGAAAAAGTCGCAGGAGCTCTTCACACATCGATGTTGGTCGCTTCCTGAATGCCTGAAGGGCTCCAGGCATTCAGAAAGTCTTCGATCGTCGAAATTTGAATCTAGATCCATTGCTTGTCTCTCTCGATCGAGGAATTTAAACCTCGAGCCTCAAGCGTGGAACCAAGATCGTCGGGTCAGCTCGATGCACTTCGTGATTCGGAGGACGCCGTCTGGGCGTTTTTGGTGTTCTTTTGGGCCATCATTGGGCTCTCTTGGGTCGTCCTGGGGCCTTCTTGGGCCGTCTTGAAGAGCGGGGGCCCTCCAGAGGTCTTCTGAGGCCATCTCGGGCCTACGGCCCTCCTGGAGGCCTCCAGTGGCCTTCTCGGGGGTCTCCCGTGGCTTTCGTGGATCTGTTTTGGGAGCCTCCTGTGGGGCATCTTGGGTTTTTTTGTGGGCAGTCTCGAGGCTCTTCTCTGGGGCAATCTTGGGGCATACTTGGATATTTTCAAACCCTCTGGGGGGCCTCTTGGGCGATCTTGGGGCGACGTCGGGGGCCCATCGGGGCGTTTCTGACGCTGCGAAGACCCAAAAGGCGGATGCGCTAAAATCCGCAGCAATTTTGGCTCAAACCATTTTGAGATCAAACTGTTTTGGTTCGAGGCACGGGGCTGGCCCAAGGCGGCGGCCAGTCGGCAGGGGAGTTGTTTTTGAGCGGCATGTGCCCATCCTTTCTCCACCATCGCACGCGCCGCCCCAGTCCGCCCGCAGTTTGCTGCCGTGCCGCGGGGGGTTCGAAGAAGTTTGATCGCTCAGGGAGCCACGGCGCAAGGTACCGAGGTGGTCAATCATCGCCAAGCCCCTCCCGCATTTCGATGCCCCGTGGCAGCCCGCGCAGGCGCGTTATCGGCCCTTCGAGGACGCGCTCGAGCCGCAGTCGTGCAGCTTTCCCCTCGAGTTGGATGAATGCGCCCATTGGGAACACCCAGGAAACTAACCGCGCATCTGCAACATGGATCAGGCGTTCGAGACGGATACGAACGTGGTCCGCACCACTCTTTATTCCCATGACCAGAACTTCCCAGCACCTCAGCACACGCATCAATAATATCGAGCATGGCAATGCCGCCTCCATTGCCCGTGCTGTCCAAGAGGCAGCCGAGGCGATGGCGGCCAACTTATCGAAGCAGATTGAGTCACTCCCCGAGCTCAAGTGCCCCCCCGACTCCTCGCTCGGCATCTACGCGCCTTTCCTCGCGTGCCCCTGAGTCTAGGCGAGCGGCAATGGGGCGTGCTCGCCGAGTTGTCATTGTTGGATTGCCTCGGAAGATGATGCAGGCGCCCCATGGGGAGAGCCGCATCTATGTTCATCCTGGCTGGAATCCCGCAGGACCGCCCGCGTCCCAGGGTGCTCGCGTGCGACATGACTAAGGAGATTGATTTTTACTTCGCGGACTCGTTCAAGGCTTCGGATTCACTCAGTGCGATCCACCCCGAGTCCCGATTGCCTTCCCCGGCCCGATCTACTCGCAGCAGCAGATCTCCTTCCGCGCCAGGCGTGACCTCGAGCCTGGCACCCGCGTGCAATTTCTCGCGATTGGGAAGCTTCGTGGTCTGATTTCCACAGCGACGCAGCAGGTTGGTAAAGATATGGGGCCCAATGATCTGGGAGGGCGCGCGTGCGTCCTCCGCGCCCCGGGGGGCCCCGCGCGGCTTCGCCGTTTAGAGCTGGTCACAAACGAGACGGATCAGCCGCGAGTCGCCGCCGCTTTTTCCTTGCGCAGTTTGCAGGATGTCATGCCTTTGCGTCTCTTCCGCCCCCGCGCGTTCAGGGGGGCATCGATCGCCTGAGCGCCTTGCAGCCTGTTTAGGGGGAAGGTGGCAGGCCTTTGGCTATGGGCGCAGCGCCCCGTGCAGATTTGCTTTTCGCCTTGTTGCGAGCCTCGGCGTCTCTCAGAGGCGTCCGCCCATTGAGTTGTGTGGCTCGATTCCCGTGGCCGATTGGCTCGAAGATGTGCCTCCCCCCCGTCGCGCGCCCTCTCTGCCGGTGCCCCGCTCGACGGTGGCCCTGGGGGCCCGTGCCCGCTGCCTCTGCTATCTGATCCGATCTGGGCCCGTCCGTTTTTCCCTTCTTCCCAGATGGAGATCGGCTCTTGGAATGCGTCTGCCCTCTTTGCCGCTGTTCGGAGTCGAAGTGCGAAACCAGCCCTTCGCGGCGCTCGTTTTCCGAAGATCGCGAAGCCGCTCGCGGCATTCTGCGCCCGGGGAACCCGCGGACATATTGCGGATATGAATGGGCTTCGGCGAGGGGCTCGTCGTTTGGAGATCGGCCACTCTCCGTGCCCTACGCTTGCCAGCGTTAGTGGGTTCATTGCATGTTTTTCAGATTGGTTTCGCTGAGCTCTTCGCCCCCATCTCGCCCCCCGCTGCCATCGACGGCCGCGTCCTCGAGCCCTACCTCTCGGGGGCCAACGGGGGCCTCTGCGCGCTCGACGCGCGCGTGCCTAGCGCGAACGGCCTCGCGATTGCATGTGCGAGTGCCGCCCTCCGTGGCCTCCTTCGTGCCCTTCCCTTGTTCCGCGAGCGTTTCGCGGCGATGATCGGCGACTGGAAGTTTGCTGTCTTATCTGAGGGCGGCTCCGTGCAGATGGCAGTGGTTTCCCTGGGCCCTGTGGCTCGCGGTTTGAATGAGGGAAATGAGGGATGGGAGGGTGGGGGGAGGGAAATGAGGCATGGGACTGTCGCGCGCGCTGCATGGCAGGATCGCGCCTGCGGTACTTTTGCTCCTGCCATTGTCACCGACCTCGCCATTGCGCGCGAAGTCACCGGCCACGTGAAGGCCGACGTGGTCTCGGACAACGTGCCGGCCGCGTCGCATTATGCCCCTCAAAGCATCGCTCCTTGGATTTCTCGGCACCGACTTTGTGCCGAGATTTTGGGTGGAGTTATTCAGATGGTCCGCGATGGCGTTCTGCGGGGCCGCCCTGCTGAGGCCAAGTCTCTGACGTTTCAGGTCGTCAATGAGGTTGAACGCGTTGTCAATATGACACAAGCTGATTCTGCGGGCCCCCAGCGTAATCGCGCCCTGCGAGCCTTCCGCGCGTGGCATGCTGGTGACTCTCTCAAGCTCGGCGTTGCCATCGGCGCGCGCCCATCTTTCGCTCTGCACTTTCCCGCTGGCCTCCAGGGTGCTCGCGTCGATTCCCTTCGTCTTCTCTTCCAGAGCCTCCGCGTCTCCTTGTTATCGGCTGAGGAGGGCGAGCGTAATCGGGCCCCTGCTGCGCGCCCTTCGGGCGGCGTCGACGACGCCCGGCGGAAGTTGGCGGCGCGGAGGGAGCTCTGGCCGAAGATGAAGAGGCGCGCCTGGCTCCCGGGGGCGCTCTCGGCATCTGGGAGGGCTTGCAGAGCGGGTTGGGGGGGGGGGGGGATGCCTGGGCGCTGCAGGGTCACGGGGTCGCCGTTTTTGCAGCGACTGAGGGCGGCGAGCCCCTGTGGCCCGAGCTGCTGTGCATCGCTCGGAAGTTGCCTGATGCGCCTTGCGAGGCCGACGAGAACTATCTCATGGACAACAAGTCGATGATTGGGGAGGATGAACTGATGCACATGATCGTGGAGGAGGAAGGGCAGCGTGCCAGGGGGGGCGGTTTTCCGCGTTCGGCCTGGGGGGTCCCCGGCGTCGGCCTGCCTCTTGTTGAATGCTACCTCGCCGCGTCTTGTGTCGGGGCGCTCGCGTTCGCGCCCCCTTCGACGCGAAGCGTGGCTCTATGGTTTTTCTCGCGAAGAAAATCCGCGAGCATGAAGTTGGCGAAAGGGTCATCGAGGGCCAGCGGTTGCCGGACCCTTCGGCGCGACCAACGCAGGCGCGAAGTTGTTTGCTTAGCCCGTCTCAGAAATGCTTCCGGGGTCGCGACGTGCTCGTCGGCGTGATGCATGCGGAACGCTTCTTTGCCATTCCCGTGTTCGACTCACTGGTGGTCTATTCCCTGCGGACGTCGAATCCGCCCCCCCCTTCCGTCGAGGTCTCCTTGGTCATCAATGCGTGCCTCTATCGGTGCCCCTCCCGCCATCCACCCCTTCTTCCGGAGCGTCTACCTGAATGGCGCTGCCCTCGTCTATATTTTGGCAGTGCTTTTCATTCTTCCCCCGTCGGCAGCGGCGCGCGGCAAGGGGGCCCCGCGTCCATGCTTTGCTTTGTTTTGGCAGTTGAACGCATGGCTTTAGGCGCGCCCCCCGACGCGCGTCGCACGTTGGCATGCGCTGGCGGCTTCTGCCTGGGCTTGAGATGCCTTCTTGATCGTCTCGAGCCCCTGACTGATTGTTCCTCGAGCCCCTGACTGATTCTGCCCGGGCCTGAGATGCCTTCTTGATGTTCAATCGGGCTATGGGGATGATTGATGACTGATTGTTCCTGTTTACGATCGTCTGCGTGAACCTCTTCAGGAGCTTCTGGATGACCTTGGGGCCCCTTGCCATCTCGTCGAAATCGCCGCCCGTCTCAAACATCATGGGATGTGGATTGGGTCTGAGGCTGAAGAAGTTGCTCTCTGAGAAAACATTGTCAAGTCCGGGAAGCGCGCACCTGAAATTCGTGACCGTGGGCATGGGTTGGCCCAGCCCGCTGCCCCGATCAAAACATTAGGTGTATCGCCCGTGTTTTTTTTGAGGTCCAGCTGCACGCGCTCTCTCGTGAATTTGACAAAGTTTACCAATCGTGTGCGCGGCTCTTATCTGCCAGTCCTAACAATGCCCTCGCCTACGACGCGTGTACTAACCTCGCTATGTCTGGTTTTCCAAGTGAATTCCCCTGGCTCTCCATCATTGCAGATGCTACCCGAGCCCGTTATGTTGCTCGTTGCGGCGAATTTCCACGCGTCCGCTCGGTGCTTTCAGGTGTCTTGGCCGGTGATTACTGGTGCCCGCATCGTCAACTCACTGGCAGGTGCACCGCCAGCTTCCCCGCGCGCCTCAAGAGATCCCCGCAAAAGCAAACACCGCTTCGCTCCCATGGTGGATTTAGTTTTTGATACTATCCGCTTTTTGAGTCTTCGCAGCGTTCAAGACGGCCCGGTGGGCGCCCAAGAGGGCCCCAATATTGCCGCAGAGAGCCCCGAGACTGCCCACCAGAAACCCAAGATGACCCCAAACAACTTCCAAGAGAGACCCACGACCCCCAAAAACGTCCAAGAGAGACCCACGAAGCCATTGGAGTGCCCCAAGAGGGCCCCACATGGCTTCAGAAGACCCTTGGAGCCCCGGCTCCCTCGGCTCCCTAAGACGGCCCAAGAGCCCCAAAAACGCCCACACGGCGTTTTCCTACGAAGTACGCCGAGCTGACCCGACGATCTCGTTTCCAGCTTGAGGCTCAAGGCTTACATTCTTCGAACGAGTGAGACAGGCAATGGATCTAGATTCGAAGGTCGCCGATCGAAGGTTCCCTGAGTGCCAGGCATTCACGAAGCGTCCAGAAATCGATTTGTTCGGAACTACTGCGGTTTCTTCGGCTTGTCATGGGAACCCCCCTTACTTCCTCAAAGGATGGGCTCAACCACTGGAGGAGGAGGATGAGGAGGGAAGGATGAGGAAAAAATGGGTCGGGATAAACTTTGGAGGTGGCATATGAAAGACCAGGCAACAAATTCCTGTTTACCCCTTCCCATGAGGAACGGTGCTGAAGCAAAGGATGTTTTGTTGCTTTGTCGGGGAAGCGTCCAGAACAACCCGCATGGCGCCAAACGCCGATCAAGCTCTGTGTGTATATGTATATGTCGGTTTGTGTAATATACGCGTATATATACACATATGTATATCTATATACATATATTTATATAGATATATATATAGATATGTAGTGGTGGCGCATATGGATGTAATCCACATGTACGTGTACTTCGTTTCTGGAGTTTTCGTTGCCCGGTGGAAACTGCATGATGTAAGATGTCTGTGCGCGTGTCGGAATACGTGTGGCTAAGCACGGGTGGATCTAACTTCGAGTCGGGCCGGGTATGGGTGGGGCGGAGCACGAAGGCGTTTGAATTATGAGGTGGGGTGTGGATTGATGTGAGTGTGAGAGGTTTAATTCAACAAAATCTGGATCCGAACCATCAATGAATATGAGTAGGGTCGGGCGATATTGGTCGGTCAGCGAGCGAGTGAATCTTGGGTATGGGCGAGTTTGAGTGTCTGCGAGTCGGAGCGAGGGTGATTCTGAACGTGAGCCAGTCTGAGTGATGCGCGAGCCGGAATGTGAATGAGTCCGAGCGTGAGCGATGAAGGAAGTGAGGCAGCGGTTGAGGGGGTCAAGCATTGAAGACGCGCCCGTAGCCGCCGTAGGCCCGTCACCGTGGGGCGGCGGCAGTGTGACGTTGGGTGGCACACCGGGTCGCGCCCCGATCCGGTGTACCCCCCTCCGAGGAGTAGCGCCGTCAAGCAGGAGGACCTAGAGAGGGACCACGGGGACATGTGGCAGGCGGTGGACTCCATCTTTAGCGGACAGAAGGCCGAGAGCCCAGAGGTCATCATGCGGGCGCGGTTCACCGCGCTCAAGTTCAAGGACCCGAATTTCCTCGCGGCCACCGAGCTCGACGAAGACAAGAGAGAGCTCAAGGCTTCCTCTTCCTCTTCCCTCCTTTTTTGCTCCTCATCATCCTCTCCCTGTCCCGGCCCCTTCCTCTCCCCCTCGTTTTCTAATCTTCGTCTTTGTCATATCCCTCATCCTCTTCCTCTATCCTGTCAGCTCTCCTGTTTTCGGATCTTTCCTCTTCGCGTCCCCGTCCTCATCATCATCCTCAACCTCATCATCATTACCATCATCACCAGCATCCCCTATGATCATCATCGTCAGCACCATCACCATCATCATCACCACCAGCACTATTAGCATCACCACCAACCTCATCACTCTTCAAAATCAAAAGTATCATCACATGTTTCATCCGCACCATCAGCTTCATCTCCAGCCTCAACGCCAACATCAGGATCAGTACTATCAGCCTCCTGCTCCTCTGTATCCTCCTCATTATCATTATTCACATGATCGTCGTCATCATCAGTAGCATCAACATCATCATCACCACCACCATGATTACCATCATCATCACCATCATCATCACCACCGCCAGCATCATCGCCATCGCCACCATCGCAATCACCATGGCCATCGCCATCCCCATCACCACCATCATCATAGTCATCAGCATCATCCTCATAATCATCAGTACGATCAGTCTCATCCATGTTATCAGCGTGGTCACCACCACCATCCTCATCATCATTATCATCTCCGTCATCATCATCACCATCATCACCATCATCACCATCATCATTATCATCATCACCATCATCAGCATTATCATCAGATCACCATCATCATCACCATGATCATCATCACCATCAACAGCATCATCACCATCATCATCACCATCATCAGCATCATCACCATCATCATCATCATCGTCATCATCAGCATTATCATTCTTATTCTCATTTTTAGAATCCTCATCCACATCCTCACCCTGATCCTGATCCTCAACCGCATCCTCATCCTCATCCTCGTCCTCGTACTCGTCATCGTCGTCATCGTCGTCGTCGTCGCCGTCCTCTTCGTCGGCATCCTCATCTTCCCTCCCAGACCTCGATCTCTCCCCTCTCCTGGCTCCGCCCCCCTCCCGCCCGCTTCTCCCTCCACCCCTCCCCTCCCCCTCCACCCCTCGCTCCAAGTCGACCCCCCGATCTCTCCTGGAGCGCGCTCCGACCAGCCTGCCGCGGTGGACCCAGCCGGGGCGCTCCGAAGGCAGGCCCCCCCAGCATGCCCAGAACATCATCCTCCACCATCCCTTCTCCAAATCCCTCTTCCTCGTCCTCGTCGTCCTCCTCGTCGCCCGTCTCCTCCTCGTCCCCTCCTCCTCCTCCTCCTTCTCCTCCTGCTGCCCCTCCTGCCCCGACTTCCCCTGAGGCCTCGGGCGGAGCCGGGTCTCCGGAGATTCACCCCGGAGGCCTCCAGCGATTCTTCCGGGGGCCGCCACGGGGTCCGGGAGGCGTCTGAAGACCCAGGACTTGCCAGCCTCGAACGTATCCCTATCCCTAAGATTGACACGCCAAAAGGCGATGGCAATCTTGGGGATTCGCCCTCAAAAAATAGGGTGATCCCTAAGATTGGCATCGTGATGAGGAGGTGCCCAGCAGAGGGATAGGGATATGTTCCAGGCTGGTAAAGGACGGGCCGGAGCCGTTCAGTTGTTTCGGGCTTCGGTGCTCTGCTCCCCCTCCCGTACCTCCGAAGGAGCGTGCCGACCAGTGGGCGGTCACCCTCGGGCTGAAGGACAAGAGCCCCTTCGACTTCATCGTCCGGCTGGGCGATGAGGGCAGCCCGAACCGTCACAGTCAACCCGCACAGTAATGATGAGCGACTTGCCCAAGGTTGCCTTTGCGTCCTTCCCCTTTGTGCCTATCCTTGGCCGCTCTCGCTGGCCGCGCCCCGATCACCAAGTGTTGACATACTTTAAACGGAGAAGGTTAAAGGCGAGGTATAAATCGAGCATGTACCGCTGCCGTGCCTGGCTCAAGCCGGGCCCGGCATGATATGTGACTGTGCCTCACCGAGGCGCACTACTTGCATCTGAGATCGGAAAACATCCTTTCCATTGACGATGCCCATCTTACTCTTTACTCCAGATCCCATGCTTCGTCTCGCTCTCTTGCTCATGCGATATGAGCCAAAGCCTGGGATATGGGAGCGCCTAAGGCGGACTACATACCTAAGCTTACCAGCCTGTTTTCGACTTGGTAGCGGAGCTGGCTACACTCTCGTGTGGCTGGCTCTCGCTCTGATTCCTGTAATCCACGGCACAACTTGGTGGACTACTACTACGGTGGAATACCATGTTGCGCCGGCTCTGCGAGGAGCGGAGCCAGTCCGCGATCGAGCTAGCGGGGCAACCCGCGAACTCGAGACGCTCTCTCCTACTTCACTGCGCTACTTCACTCCCGACTTCCACCAGATGCCAATCGGCAACTCGATCGAGAACGTGGTCACCCTGCGGGGCTACCCGCAGCGGGGCCACCTGCATCCCGTGCCAGTCAGGCGCCTCACGGCTACTACGCCAGAGCCTGACAAACCACAGCCTAAACCAATCACCGAAGCCGAAATGCACATGCATTGGATCAAGATAACTATATTCGGCATTCTGTGGGTAATAATGGGATGTGCTGTGGGATACATGCGGCAGGGGATGGACGACACGCGTACTACTGGCCCTTCATGGGACCCTGCCGGTACTACGCCTTTTCGCGAATACGTTCGCGAAGTACATGCATGGTTAAACGTAACGAGTGGCAATATGACACCACCACAACAAGCTGCAGCACTACAACGAGGCCTTCAAGGTCTGGCTCGTCGTATCGCCATGCAGGTCCCCTCCCAGATCATCAATTATGGTGTAACTGTCAATGGACAGCCAACGGATGCAGTAACCTATATACTGTACTTACTGAGCACCAAATTTGAAAATCTGGAAGATGAGCGCCAGCTCAACTCTGGCACTGCCCTTATCGACTTCCGCGTCGAAAGGGGCGAGCGAATCGACTCAGTATTAGCTCGATTCGAGATGGCCCGTGACGAGGCTAACTCTGTTGGCTTTGTCATCCCCAACTTTCAGATCCTAACGCTGATTCTCTTCAGAGCGTTAGGCGTTGGCGCGTCACGAGCCCAACACCTGCTTGAGCCCTTCAATCATCAGATGCCCCGAACACAAGCAGACTATGACAGGCTGTTGACCAGGATGAGGAACTACGGACATGTTGCCGAGCGCTCTCCTGGTAACATAGCGGGTATCTTCACAGGGCACCACTCACATGCAGGTGTTTACGCCACGACTGCGGGGTCACCCGCTGGTCCTGGCGAGCCAAATCCCTGGGCTGACCCAGCCGATATGCCCAACGAGGCCACTGCCCTTCTAGGGCAGACCGGCCAGGTATCGGCAGAGGCAGCTGAGGCAAACGCCTGGTCGAACTACTCGCCAGGCGCCGCCTACACTGCAAGCCCGCCCTCGGGCACAACCCTCTGGGGCCAAGCGGAGTCATCCGCTCAATGGTCTCAGCCACCCTCACCGTTTGAATCTGGCACTGACACAGATACCTCATCTGACGATGAGCACAATGGAATAGTCTCTGCTGGTAATGACTATCCAGCGGATGACACTCACCTTTCTGAACAGCAAAGGGCGGAAGCCGCCTTTATGGCTTATCGCAAATCAAAACGCCGTTGGAGGCGCTTTATGAAGAAACCAGTCAGAAAGGTGAGACGTGCAGTACGCCGACATTTCAAACAATTTGGAAAGGGTCGTGGTAAAGGGGGTCGCAGACGCCGTATGCATGGTAGGGGTATTACTGCTTTCCTCACGTCCTTAACTGATATGGCTTTTGAAGAAGTTCTTATCGGAGGCAAAGGTCGGGGTCACAGGCGGACCTCCGGTAAGGGAAAGGGGCGGAGGGGCAACCCTAGGGACGCTTCTGGTAATACTATGAAGTGTCATACATGCGGTAGCACAGAGCATTTGCGCGATCAATGCCCGAAGGGGAAAGGAAAGGGATCCGTGCACTTGGCTCAAAATTCTTTTATGGATGACATAGATTACATTGACTACGAGTTTTACGTCAATCCAGAAGCGGCTCCCGCTGCGGGCTCCTCCACGTATTACGTGATGGCCCGCTATGCTGAAGCAACCGTGGCCCTGGAAGACTACGCAGTGACCCTCTTCGACGAGTTCCACGGCTGGGACGAGGTCGATGAGATTGCGTACAATGCTTGGTTCGGTCTTCCAGCGGGGCCACCCGCCGGTGACGAGGTCTCCGAAGCCGAGACTGTCCCGGCAACAGAGGAAGAACTCACCGCCGCGCTGGCCCCACAAGTGATTGGCATGCCGTTGCTGCCAAATCCGTCGTGGGCTGGCTCGGAGATGGGAGACGCCGATGACGAAATGCGGGGCCATCCCGCGTATTCCGACTCCGAAGAATCCGAAGAAGATTATAACGACATGCTCCAAGAGCAGGTTTCAGAAGCAATCCGACTCTTGAGTGCGCCAGCACAGCAGCAGATGACGATGAGCGAACTGCTGTCGCACCCAGGAGTTGCCCGTCTACGTCCATACTTGGATTCGAACATGTCAGCATCTCAGATGCTTACAGCACACCAAGCTCTAGCGGGGTCACCCGCCGAAGAGATGCTAGACACAACAGCGGGGCCACCCGCTTGGTCTATGGATGTATTCATGCAAGGTTGCGATCAAATGAACATTAACGACCTCTCGATGGAGCAGTTAAATGACATCGGATACTTCAGAAGCCCGTATCAAAACGGGTTCATGGTCCAGGACAGCTCAGAGGACTCGGAGGACATGCGGTACGCCAAGAGGGACAGGCGACCGTCGCCTCCCCGAGACTCAGAGCATGACGATCAAAGGCCAGTGACACGTGGTAGTGCGTCAGCGGGGCCAGCCCGCGGAAGGAGCCGCTCAGCTCCTAGACGCCCTACGCATGATGAATCGGGCTATCCATACAGCACTGAGCACTCCGCTGGAGTATCTGCTCAGCAGGTGCCGGATTGGTACATCAGATGGTACCCCGGCTACTCTATGGATACTCTTCGGCACTGGTATTCTAAGGAATACTGTACCAAAAGGGGCGAGACTGGCGCGATAATCCGTACCAAGGGCGGCAAGACCAAGACGCCAGAGGCCTGGGACAAAAGGGCGAAGAAGCAGGAGAACATCACTGACCGCAAAACGTACAGAAAGCAAGTATGTCAGTGTGAGCCCTTTAAAGGCCACATGCGCAGGTGTCCGATGGACCGCCCCTCCAGGAGCCCTCACCATGGAGAGACCCCGTGGAATTGGTCTCATGGAGACGACGCGGGCAACGTCCATGATCCGAACAAAGAGGTTCCTGGAGGAGGAAAGCGTATCACAGAGGCCGATCGCGTCCCTATGACCGAAGAGGTGGCCAACACCGTCAAGGAAAATTGGGCAAAGCTTCCCAATGACCACCGCCTCAAGGAATGGAACCGCCGATTCCATATGGAAGCGGGGTCACCCGCAGAATCCAGTAAGGAAGCGGGGTCACCTGCAGAATCCAGCAAGGAAGCGGGGTCACCCGCAGAAGCAGCACCAGCCGCTGGATCTGCGGACGAGTGGATAGACGTTGTCTCTGCTGCCGGGTCCGCCGCCGGCACTGACCGCACCGAGCTAAATGAAGAGTGGGCGGCGGAAGACGGCTCAGAGAATCCATTCCCTGACGGAAGCGCCTGCTGGTACTACAGTTCTTCGGCGCAGAAGTGGTTTTGCACGAGGGTAATCTACCGCCATGAGAATGGCAAGTACAAGCTGGCCATAAAAGGTACTGCCGACATCGACCAGATGAGGCAGATCATCCATGATCATGGCCAGCCAGAAGGCCCTCCTAGAGACCCTCCTGTCCACAACCGGGCAAGGGCAGCAGACCACCTCCAAGACCTGAAGCCGACTCCTCGTCTTCACCGACTCCTGCGAAAAGGCACCCGTCCAAGAGCCCCGAAGGCACACAGGGGCGGGCGAAGGCCAGAGGGATCGCCAAGACGGACGACCCTGAGCTGGGAGATCCTCCCGGTCTGTCCGTGACGGAGAGGAGGAAGGCTTTTGCTGACCATCGACCCCGATGCCACCGGCGACCCAAGGCGATGTCAAGGACGAAGTTCGCGACAAGCCTCAGGCAGCTTTCCGAGGTGACTGGACTCCAACTCTGCATCAGCCGCGCCTTGCACCACGACCAGGTTCGGCACGAATGAAAGCGCAGCCGAAGCCCGAAGCTGGATGAGGTCGGTGCGGGCAGAAGCGGCCGCCAAGGCTAAGGAGGACAAGGGCTCTGCGGGGCCACCCGCTAAAGCGGCGCCAGCCGTAACAGCGGGGACACCCGCAGAAGGCACTCTCTCCAGAGAAGAACGCTTCAGAGTCCTCAAAGAATTTGGCGACCAACAGAAACTGACTGATGATGCAGCTGCTGACAAAGGTCGCCAGAACCCTGGCGCGGAGTCATCTGCAGGAGCTGCCTCGTCAGCCGCAGGTTCTGCAGGGCCACCCGTTAAAGCGGCGCCAGCTGCATTAGCGGGGTCACCCGCCAAAGCGCCGCCGGCTGCACTAGCGGGGTCACCCGCAAGCGGGCAGCCAATAATGTCTGTTCTGAGGGTCATTCCTTTTGAATGCAAGTTGTATTGGCAAGGCATTGTAGACAAGGGCCCGAGGCAGCCCATCAACCCACGAGTCACTCCAGACGACACGGACCGATATGAAGTCATTAATTGTCCGGTTCGTCGTAATTTCAAGTGCCACAACGACTGGGAGCGCGAACAGCAGAAAGTGGGAAACATGCTGCGAGACAGGCCGCCACTACGCGCTGCGCAGCATAAAGAAGCACTCCTGAAGGTCATGACACAGAACGGCATGGATCCAACCTTGCCGAGTAACGAGCAGATGACCAAGGTGTCGATGTGGTTTTCAACGGCTCTACGCCACAGTCCATATTACAAGGACAAACATAATCGATACTTCGAAAAAGTCAGCACTTTTGATCCATACGACGGCTGGGTTGTCGTTGATGATCTGCTGACAAACTGGACTGAAAATGATCAGTATAAGCACTATCGTGAAATGCACGAGGTGCTGATCAAAGGCAGGCCCCACACGTCATTCGTGTACTGGGTGCTGCTAAACTGCTGTGAGATGGTTGACCATCACGGCATGCAGAAGGGCAGGCTCCAGATGAAGTGCGTTAATGACAGTATGCTGCTGCCTCCCAGGTTTCGACCAACGGCACGCAGGCCACAGTACTTCATCAGAGCCACGAACGGCCACAGCAGTCCAGGCATCCACTGTCCCGAGTCGCTCTACAAGCCGATCACAACATGGATGAAAGAACCAGACGACCCAGTATATTTCATCCACGGGACGCAGTGGGAGTATGTCAAGGACATCCTTGCTAATGGCCTGTCATGCCTCGCACAGGACAACCCGAAGAGGAAGGGGGGGCGCCAATTTGTGCATGGCTGCCCCTACCTCCCGGGCGACCCGAGGATTCAATCGGGCATCCGACCTGACTCGGAGGTGCTCATATTCTGCAGCATCAACAAGATGCTGTCCAGTGGCTTCTCTCTATGGAGATCAGCAAATGACATAGTCATGACACGGGGCCACGACGGACGTATACCGCCCGATCATATCCTCCAGATAGTGAGCAATGCGAAATATCGGGTCGGCGAAGCCTGGACCAATCCGCTGTTTTATGACAAGACGCGGAGGCGGGGCCAACCCGCGGACAGGATTCGC
>CAUYUJ010004872.1:2500-27500 GCA_963575745.1 Prorocentrum cordatum
TCTAGTCCATTGCGCTGCAGTGTTTTATGTTACGAACCACTGTTCTTCCTCCTCCCTTCTCGTGGTTTCTCCCTTCTCCTTCTGGCGATTATTCCTTCAGGCCGCCTTCAGGCCGTTTGTGTGTGATTTCTCCACAGAGTCGTTCCCGCCGAGGCCTCGACCCCTTCTGCAGTCCTTGTCGCCCTGAGTCGTGCCATGGGGCCCGCCCAGTAAGGGCCCCCACGGCCCGAAAATGGTAAAACACGGTCCGCCGTGCTCTCTTCACGGGGGGGTCTGGGATGATGGGAGTCAGACGTGCACCCCCCACCAAACCACCCCAACCCAACCCGAAGGCTCCGATGTGCCCTCCATTTCCAGTGGGGGGGGATAGGGGAACACTGGGAAAAACACGTATGAAGCCCGTACCCCCCCCAACCCGAAATTCGGGTCTTCGGGTTGGGTTGGGGTGGTCTGGTAGGTAGTCAGACGTGTACCCCAGGCTTAAGTCGGGCCTGTCCCTCTGCAGAGGCACTATTCAAACACAGTCAGAACATAGTCGGGGGACGATTTTCTGAGTATTTGTTGATCATTTTGGGGCATTTGTTGACTATTTTTTAATTTTTCTCCCAGAATCCCCCTATAGGGGGGCAGGCCCGACCTAAACCTATCCCGAGGTGCGCTGTGGCCTGAGTTCCGAGGCGGACCCCGCCCGTGGCGACGAGGGCGCTCTTGGAGGCGCTCATGATTAGGGCGAGCGGTCCTCGATCGCCAGGGCTCGATCCTGGATCCTCGAGGCTCGATCCTCGAAGTTCGACTCCTCGGAGTATGATGTTCCAACCTACTGCAGCCGTGATCACCAGAACGAATTTCGAGCACCAGGAAAGTACCCCCAAACCCGAGGGTTTTCACGCGTAGGGCCCCGGGAGACACTCGTCCGACACCGCTTCGACACTGTTTCGACACTCTGTGGATACTATGTTTGGGGGCTCGAAATTATTTCTGGGATGTGGCCCTTAAGCACCATGGGAGCAACAGAATCCTCGGGGTCGATCCTCGATCCCCGAAGCCCAGTCCTCGACCCTCGAGATCCCCCGAAGTCCGGTGCTGGATCCTCGCTGCCCGAAGCTCTGACCCCCCGCCTCTGACGCTGCGGGCGCAAAGGCGGTCTGTTCCGCCGAAGCCCGCGCCGCGCGCCCGCGCGGCGCGGCCCAAACTACTTCCGATGGCCTCCGAGAGCGTCCAGGAAGCCTCGGAGAGCGGGCCCCGGGGGCCCGGGAGACCCCCGCCAGAGAGGAAAGGAGGAGGAGCCTCAAGGGTCCCGGGCCTCAAGGGTCCACGGACCCCGACTCTGACCCTCGACCTGGAGCGCCCGCGCTGAGGTCGTCGCCGCGTCGGCGCGACACGAGCCTGCAGCACAGGGCTGGGCCTAAACTTACGTCGGGCGCGTCCCCCTACAGGGGAATGCCCCAAAAATACCCCCAAAAAGGCAACACACATACTAAAACAAATAGTCCCCAGACTATTTTTGGATTATTTTTTGATGATTTTTGTCTAAACGGTGTTTTTGGCGATTTCGTGGGCTGTTTCCGTTTCGACCTCGTTTTGCGGCAGAGTTGGATTGAAGACGGAACGAGGGGAAAGCGAAACCAAAACGAAAACGAGAAGCACCGTTTGGGTTCCGCCCTGCGACACGACAACGAACCTGCAGCACACGGATCCGCCTCGCTCCTTGTCCTCCCTCCGGCCACTCGCAAGAACGACCCCAGGCAAGCGTGGCCTTTCCCGAAGCCCGACCCTCGCGTCGTGCAGCCTCGCGCAGGTAGTAGCCTGAGCCTTTTGCACTCGGATGCTCCTCCCCCCGTAGCATGCCAGTCTTTCCCAGCCTCGGCTGGGATCTGGAGTGGCGGCGTGGAGCCAAAACAAAGACCCTCGATTCGATGTCTGTTCATGGGAGCCTTGGGCGGCGACATTGAAATCAGCTTTTTCTGCATTTGTACCGCACTGGGGCCGCATTTGGTTCCTCCTGCTCCTCCTCGTACTCCCTGTTTCTCCTCCTCCTCCTCCTCCTCCTCCGCCTCGTTCTCGTCGTCTCCCTTGTGAAGGGGCGAATCTCGTCTAATTCTGGTCCAAATGTGGTCCAAATCAGGCCCAAATCGGAGAGCGCCAGGGGCCACGCAGGCTCCCATGAAACGGACACCAAACCTCGACCCACACCCGCCGCCGCGCCCTCCGCGGCAGCGTGCGGCTCGCGCCGCGGCCTGCGCCCCCTCGGGCGCCCGGCGGCCCGCCGATGCTCGGCGCCGGCGCTGCCAGCGGCCTCCGCCTCGGGCCGCCGCCGCCGCCGCCGCCCTCGCCTTCGTCGCCGCCGAGGATGTGGAGGAGGAGGAGGGAGGAGGAGGAGGAGGAGGAGGAGGAGGAGGAGGAGGAGGAGGAGGAGGAGGAGGAGGGAGGAGGAGGAGGAGGGAGGAGGAGGAGAGGAGGAGGAGGAGGAGGAGGAGGAGGAGGAGGAGGAGGAGGAGGAGGAGGAGGAGGAGGAGGAGGAGGAAGAAAAGCAGGAGGAGGACGGGGAGGAGGAGGAGGAGGAGGAGCAGGAGGAGGAGGAGGAGGAGGCGGAAGAAGAGGAGGAGGAGGAACGCGCAGGTACTCTCAGGATCGCGCGTGGACTTTCGGGAGGTCCCGTGAGTCTCCAGGATCGCTCGGAGTCCTTGCAGGTCCTAAGGGTGCGCCAGGGGACCTCCAGGAGGGCTCGGTCATTTCGAAGAGGGTACAAAACCCGGGTAACATCAATGATTTTGGCTTCCTCGCCGGAGGGGGTAGGGGGAGGGGTCAAGACTCCCTCCCCGCTTGCAAGCCGTCTCGCTCACTCCCACCCGCCCTCCCAACACATACGTAGCACCCGAGCCTGGCCCGAGCCGCAGCATATTCAGCAGTCGTCTTTGGATGGGCAGCTACTGGGGGCGAATCCGCCGCCGCCGCTCGCCGCCGCCGCCGCGCCGCCGCCGCAGCCGCCGCCGCTGTCCGCCGCCGGCGCCGCCGCGCCGCCCGCCGCCGCCGCGCCGCCCGCCGCCCGCCGCCACCGCCGCCGCCGTCGCCCCCGCTGCCGAATCGCCGCCGCCGCAGCCGCTGCCGCCACCGCTGCCGCGCCGCCGCCGCCGTCACCGCCGCCGCCGCCGCCGCCCCCGCCGCCGCCGCCGCCACCGCCGCCGCCACCGCCGCAGCCGCCGCAGCGGCTGCCCCCGCCGTAGCCGCCGCCGCCGCTGTCCACCGCCAAGTGTACTCTGTATTTTTTTTGACAGGGATGGTGGGGGTAGGCCGCATCGGGTTGGCTGCGCATGCTCCGAATTTGGAGGCAGAGTGTGTTTTGGATTGTTTTTTTTATTAGGGGTGGTAGGGGGGGCCCGCATTGACCCTGGTTGGCTCCCACTCGCCTGGGGGAAGGGGTGTATACTAATAGGGAACAGTGATAAACCCCTCCCCGAAGGGGAAGAATGAGGTGGGAAGAGGAAACGCCCTAAACTACCGACGCCCAAAGGGCTGGTGGGACTTTCTGGAGGCCCCTGGAGGCTACCAGAATGACCCGAGGGGGTTCCCTCGTGGGTGGTGTGGTGTGGTGTGGGGGGGCGGGAGAGCACCCGACGTCGCAGCATTGCTCGGGTTTGGAAGGCAAGCGAAGGTTTAGTGCTTTGATGTGGATGCTTACCATGTGTTGACCTGCGTTTCGAGCTTATGTTTCATGTAAGACGTGTTTGCGGGTTGAATTTCTGGAAGCATTGAGAGCTGACCAGATAGGTCAGCCAAGATTGAAAAAGCCCTTGAGGCCTCAGCGAGGCTAGGGGATAAGGAGAGTGAAGAGGACCATCAGGATGAGAAGAGGGAATGGACGGAGGAGCAGGAGGAGGCGAGAGGAGGATAATGAAGATGCTAGGGAGGGTCATCATTAGGGGGAGGAGGTGGTGGAGGAGGAGGAGGAGGAGGAAAAATGTCATGATGAGGAGGATCCTGATGAAAAGGAATATGAGGAGGCAGCAAGCAGCAGCAGAAGAGGCGCTGTGCTATAGGTGTGCAGAGCTGCTCCAGCACCACCAGGCAGAACCTGCGCCAGCTCCAGGAGCGCTCGCGGGCACCGGCGCCCACTGGGCGGCCGTTCCAGCGCCCGGTGCATGACGCCTACGACGCCAAGGGCCGTGACCTGAGATTCACCAGGTTGGCGCCATGTCGAGACCCAGACACGCACGCGCCGTGAACAAAATCACGACAGGATGTTTTTGGCAGGTTTTGGCCTCTGGGGTCCCTTCCCGGGCATCGGGACCGACGTAGAACGATTCACTCTGAGAAACGGGCCTTGGGAAAGGCTCGGGACTTCCAGGAACTTCGCGTTAAAAACCAAAACATCGCATGCTTGCAGGAGCGCCGAGTATACTTAGATTTCTTAGACGGTTTTGGTCCCCTCTGGGTCCATGGAGGCTTCCAGAGGCTTCCTGGGGCCCCAAAGAGGCGAGCGCTTCTGGACGTTCTCACTCTTTCTGCGGCTGCCGGGCTTCCCCATGCTTCCGGAGACATCGGGGAGAACTGGCGAACGGCAGGGGGGGAGGCGCCCTACCCTCGTATCAGGAGCGAAAGTAGGACGTACACGTACATGAATCCACGCTGGTTTCGAGAGTTCGCGTTGCGCGAATGTTCGTATCACGCGGCCCGTCTCTCGGGTCGAGGGGTCGTGTTCATGTACATAGCTGGGCGCGTACGTCCTTTGTGGGCTCCCTATCGTAGGGGCTCTTCCTGCCGCGATGCCCGCGGTTCGGGGCCGGCGTCGCGCGGGTGCTGGTCGGGGGGGCAGGGCGGCGATGGCCTCGCCGGAGGCAGCCACCCCGCCGAAAGGGCACTTCTGCGCGCCTCTCGAGCGGGCTGCCTCGCTTTCGCCGTCGGGCGCGTTCTTTGCTTCTCTCCGAGGCGCGGGACACCTCGGAGGAGGCCCCCCCCCCCCCCCCCCGCTTAAGTCGGGCGTGTCCCCCTGCAGGGGGATTTTGGACGAAATGTAATACACATTCAGAACATATCCCAACATGGCAAGAAATATAAAAAATAGTCCCCAGACTATTTTTGGACTACTTTTGAGTATGCCTCCTGCAGAGGGACGGGCCCGACTCAGCCCCCCGGCCTGTCGTGGGAGCTCCTGCCTGCCAGGGGCGGCCCTCCAAGGGGAGGCCCTTCTCCACGAGCGCGGCGGCCCCACGCCCCGAGAGGGCCCCCCCGAGGGCCCCCCCTCCAGGGTTATCTCGGGCCTGTCCCTCTACAGGGGGGGAAATTCAAAACATAGTTTAAAGAATAGTCTGGGGACGATTCTGTGAGTATTTGTTTGGCCATGTTTGGAATACTTTTTTGACTATTTCGAGTTTTGCGTCCAAAATCCCCCTGTAGGGGACAGGCCCGACCTATCTCCAGGGCCCACTTCGCTCCGATCGGCCCGGTCCGAGGCCGACTCCGGCCAGGCCCGGCCCGGCTCGATCCCCGAGGTGCCGATGCGATGCGGTGCGGCGCGGCGGTGCTCGTGTGGCGCCGTCGTGCCTCCTGGCGCAGCCGAACCGGTGCGGTCTCGATTTTCCGTGTGCTGAGGAGCATCGAGAGCAAAGTATCCCTTGACCCTGATGACACGATTCGGAGGTGGAGGGACCTCCTACCCTGACACGTCGATTCAGGGATTGGCCGTTTTCGGTTCGCGAGAGGGCGTCGCGGCCGTCATTTTGGCGGGTCCAGGTCCGTCGGTTTCGGTCCCAGGCCGCTTTCACTAAGGGGAGGTTTCCTAAAGGGAGGTTTGTCCACCGCCGAAGGTCCCCGTCTTCGAATTAGGGATAGTCAGTCTGGGCGGTTTGGTCTGATGCATCTGCAGAAAAGGTTCCCGATCACTAGAATGACTGCTTTCGGCCCTTCTAACTTAGGTCCCCTCCCAACAGGTTAGGGGTCCTTTTTTGGTGCATCAGACGAAGTTCGATCTGCCGTTGTGGAAGTCGATTAATGGAGAGGAAGCATGCTGCCTAATAGTTTCTAGATGTCTAGAAGATGTTTCAAAAATGCTTTTAACTTTTTTTTGTCAAAACATGTTTGAAACATTTTTAGAACATGTTTACACATTTTAAACACATCTTTAATTCAATGATAGGATTGTTAGAGTGTCCATTGTCATGGCATCCACAAATCTGATGCACATGCCGATTCGGGCCGATTTCTCGATTCGGTGCTGGCCGAGCCTGCCCTGCCCCGCTGCCGAGCCCGGTGGCCCCGACGAGGGGGGCCCGGCGGATTCATCGAGCAGATCTTCCTGAAGATCGACAGGGACGGCAGTGGGCAGATCGAGAGGTCTCGGGCCGAACGAAAGGGGGGGATAGGGGATAGGGAAAGGGGGGGTTACGACATCTGCTGCATGCAGCTGGTCTCAGCCCCAACGGGGGGCCCATTCCTCGATGCATGGCCGCCTCCTGGCGCCGGGAGGCGCCGGGAAAACCAGCCGCGTGAGCTGGTTCTCCCCCCCCCCCTTGCTATCCCCTCCCTTTTGCCCGGCCCAGAGGTCGGAGTTCGAGCGGGCGCTCTGGGGAGACCCCGCGGCCTGGAGCATCATGCACAAGCGGTTCGGCCTGCAGCGCCACGAGCTCCCGCGGGTCTGGCGCGCGCTCGATCGCGACTGCAGCGGCGCCATCAGCCTGGACGAGTGGATGATGACCTGCACGTGGCTGATGCAGGCGGCTTCGTCATCTTCATCTTCGTCTTCTTCTTCTTCTTCTTCTTCTCCTCCTCCTCCTCCTCCTCCTCCTCCTCCTCCTCCTCCTCCTTCCCTCCCCTCCTCCCCTCCCTCCCTCCCTCCCTCCCTTCCTCCAGTAGGGGACATCATCCTGCGGGCTCCTGATAACTCCTGGCCCCCTGGGGCCTCGGGCCTCCCGGGTCCTCCTGGTCTCTCCTGGGTGTTACCTCGGGTCTCCCGGGGCCGCCTGGGCCTCCTGAGGCCTCCTGGGGCCTCCGTGGGCCACTCTCCTGGGGCCACTCTCCGGGGCCACTCTCCTGGGGCCTCCTGGGGGCCTCCTGGGCGTTCATTGGGCCTCCTGGGAGCTCCTGTGGCCTCGTGGGACCTGGAGCCTCCTGGGGCCTCCCGGGGCCTCCTGAGGCCCCTCTTGAGGCCTCCTGGGTCCCTTCTGGGGCTCCCTGGGGCCCCCTGTGTCTTCGTGGGTCCTCCTGGTGCATTCTGAGGCATCGCCTCGAACGACGCACGCCAACGCGCGAGCACGCGCGACATCGCGGACGCGACGACGCGCTGCAACATCGCAGCGATGCCCCCCAGATTGCGCGAAGTCAGCCCCAGCCAGCATTTCCAGAGGCCCCGCGTGGAAACACCGCGCATGATAACAGACTACGCGATGTCGCAGTGGGGGCTTGTGCGGCGGGCAGTTAGGCCGGGACCGGGGGGTCCACGCCCGCGGTTTGGGGGATGGAAGTCGGGAAACCCACGGCGGGAGTGTGTGTGGGTGGAACGCGGGTGGAGGATGCCAGGCGTTTTGGGGCAATTCAGGGGGTAACAATTATCCCGGCAAAGCAACCTAACAGCGATGTGTAGGAGCATATTTGGAAGCATTCCCCTTAAGATTCAGATGAGAATCCAGTTGTAGAATTCTGCTGTTCTCGCAGTCGTAGTCGCATTCGCGATGACAGTCGCAGTGGCAACGGCAGTCGCAGTCACAGCCTCAGCCTCAGCCTGCCTCAGCCTCAGCCTCAGCCTGCCTCAGCCTCAGCCTGCCTCAGCCTCAGCCTCAGCCTGCTTCAGCCTCAGCCTCAGTCTGCCTTCAGCCTCGGCCTCAGCCTCAGCCTGCCTCAGCCTCAGCCTGCATCAGCCTCAGCCTCAGCCTCAGCCTGCCTCAGCATCAGCCTGCCTCAGCCTCAGCCTCAGCCTGCCTCAGCCTCAGCCTCAGCCTGCTTCAGCCTCAGCCTCAGTCTGCCTTCAGCCTCGGCCTCAGCCTCAGCCTGCCTCAGCCTCAGCCTGCATCAGCCTCAGCCTCAGCCTCAGCCTGCCTCAGCATCAGCCTGCCTCAGCCTCAGCCTCAGCCTCAGCCTCAGCCTCAGCCTCAGCCTGCTTCAGCCTCAGCCTCAGTCTGCCTTCAGCCTCGGCCTCAGCCTCAGCCTGCCTCAGCCTCAGCCTGCATCAGCCTCAGCCTCAGCCTCAGCCTGCCTCAGCATCAGCCTGCCTCAGCCTCAGCCTCAGCCTGCCTCAGCCTCAGCCTCAGCCTGCTTCAGCCTCAGCCTCAGTCTGCCTTCAGCCTCGGCCTCAGCCTCAGCCTGCCTCAGCCTCAGCCTGCATCAGCCTCAGCCTCAGCCTCAGCCAGCCTCAGCCTCAGCCTCAGCCAGCCTGCCTCAGCCTCAGCCTCAGCCTGCCTCAGCCTCAGCCTCAGCCTCAGCCTGCTCAGCCTCAGCCTCAGTCTGCCTTCAGCCTCGGCCTCAGCCTCAGCCTGCCTCAGCCTCATCAGCCTCAGCCTCAGCCTGCCTCAGCATCAGCCTGCCTCAGCCTCAGCCTCAGCCTGCCTCAGCCTCAGCCTCAGCCTGCTTCAGCCTCAGCCTCAGTCTGCCTTCAGCCTCGGCCTCAGCCTCAGCCTGCCTCAGCCTCAGCCTGCATCAGCCTCAGCCTCAGCCTCAGCCTGCCTCAGCATCAGCCTGCCTCAGCCTCAGCCTCAGCCTCAGCTCAGCCTCAGCCTCAGCCTCAGCCTGCTTCAGCCTCAGCCTCAGTCTGCCTTCAGCCTCGGCCTCAGCCTCAGCCTGCCTCAGCCTCAGCTCAGCCTCAGCCTCAGCCTGCCTCAGCATCAGCCTGCCTCAGCCTCAGCCTCAGTCTGCCTTCAGCCTCGGCCTCAGCCTGAGCCTGCCTCTGCCTCAGCCTCAGTCTGCCTTCAGCCTGAGCCTCAGCCTCAGCCTGCCTCAGCCTCAGCCTGCATCAGCCTGAGCCTCAGCCTCAGCCTGCCTCAGCCTCAGCCTGCTTCAGCCTCAGCATCAGCCTGCCTCAGCCTCAGCCTCGGCCTGCTTCAGCCTCAGCCTCAGTCTGCCTTCAGCCTCGGCCTCAGCCTGAGCCTGCCTCAGCCTCAGCATCAGCCTGCCTCAGCATTCAAAATGTTGCCCGGGAATGGAGTTCTGGGAACTCGAAGAACGCGAAGTGGCCTACAGTTGGCTCCGGGCATTCAAAATCATGCCCGAAGACCACGAAGTGGCCTACAGCTGGCTCCGGGCATTCAAAATCATGCCCAGGAATGGAGTTCTGGGATCTCGAAGACCACGAAGTGGCCTACAGTTGGCTCCGGGCATTCAAAATCATGCCCAGGAGTGGAGTTCTGGGATCTCGAAGAACACGAAGTGGCCTACAGTTGGCTCCGGGCATTCAAAATCATGCCCAGGAATGGAGTTCTGGGAACTCGAAGACCACGAAGTGCGTTACTGTTGGCTAGAAAATAAAAGCCCGGCATCCTCCCCGGATCGCGCCCAGACCCCCCTGGGGCGTCAAGATGCTCTCTTTTGACCCTACCAGAAACCTATCAGTCTTCGCTGTTAGGTCAAAAGCGGCGCAGCTTCCGAGCTCGCGTCGCGAACGACGCGATGCGGCTGCGAATCTCCATGTCGTCACTGGCAACATGTACTTCGCCGCGGGTAGTCTCCAAAAATGCTGTCTGGCAGTTTGTTGACGTGGTGTCGCGTTTCGCGCGAAGCGTCGCGCGTGCTTTCCGCGAGCCGCTGCGACGCCCCGCCAGAGGAGGCGAACGCGCGCGACCCCCGCGGCTGGGGCCTCCCACGTCCCCAGACCGTGCGGCAGCGGGCCCTGCGGTGCAGTCTGTGGGGACTTCGAGGCCACCGCGCGGTCAGTCACCGCCCCGTTGCGTGGACCCCCAGCGATCGCCCGCGAGGCAAGTCGGTCACGAGGGAGACGGGGCCTGGAGTTAAGTCGGGCCTGTCCCTCTACAGGGGGGGAGTTCAAACATAGCCAGAAAATAGTTTGGAGAGTATTTTTGAGCATTTTTTTGCCATTTTGGAGCATTTCTTGAATCTTTTTTTTGGTTCGTCGAAAATCCCCCTGTAGGGGGACACGCCCGACTCAAGCCTGGAGGCTTCTCGTCGTCCTGGGCGTCTGGGGCCCGTGACTCGGGGCCGTCTACCGCAGGCTCGGAGCGAGGAGTTGGTCTCGGGTGAGGGCCCAGGGCCCAGGGGTCCTTCCCCCAAAGGACACTTCCGTCGTGGTCTCGGGCCAGGGCAAGATCGGGCGGAGAGAGCTGTGCACATGCACCGATCCTGGCAAGGCCCATCCTTGACCCAGGATCGGTGCACATGCCCTCCTGGCCAAGGTAGGAGGGCGTATGCACCGATCCTGGGCTCAGGCTGGGCCTGGCGAGAATCGGCGTGTGTGCACAGTTCCTTTTCCTCTATCAAAGGACACGTCCTTCGTGGTGGGGCCAGGGAAAGAGGCGCCCCGCATGTGTGTTCCGGTCAGTGGCACGCGTGGATGACACGCGAGTGTGAAAGTGGCAATGGTTTTTGTTCAACGGTGGTTCCCCAGACAGTGCTTGCACTTACAGTGGGGGCGCGCATCAAGAAACCATCTGATTTTCGTCAGGGCATCCTGGGTTTCTTCGCTCTTCGCGCTGCGCGGTGACTTCCCGCGGCCGCTGAAGGAGCTTCTGCGTTCAGGGTGCTCCGGGCTTCCCCTCAGGTGCACCTCGTGCGCGGGTTTTCAGGGTTGGGTTTCTTGCGATGGTTTCTTGCGTCCTCGCCCGCACTGTATGGTATCTTACTTGCTTTCTAAGGTAATCGAGTCTGAGTGCCGCCCTGGCCGCCTCGCTGCCGCCCGTCGTCGCCCGTCGCCGCCGCCGTCGCCGCTGGTAACTGAGCCTGGGTCCGCTACCGGCCGCCTCGTCGCCACCCGTCACCGCCGCCGTTGCCGCTAGTGATTGGGCCTGGGCGCCGCCCCGGTCGCCTCGTCGCAGCCCGTCGCCGCCCGCCGCCGTCGCCGCTTGTCGTTGCTTTGCATTGCATTGCAGTGCAGTGCAGTGCATTGCATTGCATTGCGTTGCGTTGCGTTGCGTTGCGTTGCAGTGCTTTACAGTGCTTTGTATTGATTTGCATTGCTCTGCATTGCTCTGCTTTGGAGGCGTCTTCGAGGTCTTTGGAAGCGACGACGACGACGAGACGAGGACGAGGGCGAGGACGACCACGAGACGAGGACGAGGACGACACACGACGACGACGACGACGACGACGACGACGACGACGACGACGACGACGACGACGACGACGACGACGACGACGACGACGACAACGACAGCGGCCGCCTCTAAAGGTCTCTGGAGTTGTCTGGAGGCCCTTCGAGGCCCTCGGAAACGGCGGCGGCGACGACGACGACGGCGACGATGACGACGACGAAGACGACAGCGACGACGACGACGACGACGGCCGCCTGCGGTCGCATCGCCCTAAATTCAACCACAGTGCATCGTCGTTGTCGTCGTCGTCGTCCTCGTCCTTGTCCTCGTCCTCGTCCTCGTTTTCGTTCTCGTCCTCGTTTTCGTTGTCGTTCTCGTCCTTCTCCCTGTGCCCAGTCTGGCCGCCCCTGCCAGGTTGTCGAGGACGGCGAGGCGGTGAGCAACTGGAGAGTCCAGGATCCGTCCAGAAGGGAATAGAAGAGATTCGGAAGCCGGGCAAGGGCTGCTAAATCCGTGGCTGCTAAAGTCGACCTCCGGGAAGTTGTCTTCGTCCTTCCGGGAATGAGCCCGTTGATTGTTTCGCGTGCCGTGCCTCATTCCGGGACGTTTTTTTTTTTTTTTTTTTTCCTTCCGGGAGGGCCGTTCGAGCAGCCACGGTTTTGGCAGCCCTAGCCCAGCCCAGGGCCAGTTCTGCTCCTGTCAGGAGCGAAAGAAGGACGTACATGTACATGAATCCACGCTGGTTTCGGGAGTTCGCATTGCGCGAATGTTCGTATCGCGCGGCAGGTCTCGCGGGTCAAGGGGCCGTGTTCATGTACATAGCTGGGCGCGTACGTCCTTTGTGTGCTCCCTATCCTGCCCGCCGATCCCGCTCGCCAGCGGGGGCGGCGCCCCTCTGCGGAGCTCTCGCGCCGTCTCCTCCCGTGCCCTGCGCGGTGCACCAGCCGCCCGCGAAGAGCCGCCCGCGCACCCGCGCCCCTCGCCGCCGCTCCCGCGCCCTCGGGAAGCCCGCGCTCGGGGCGCCGGCGCGATGCCTGCTTCCTCCTCCTCCTCCCTTTTCCTCCTCCTCCTCCTCCTCCCTCCCCTTTCTTCCTCCTCCTCCCTCTCCTCCTCCCTTTTCCTCCTCCTCCCTTTTCCTCCTCTTCCTCCTCCTCCTCCTCCCTCTCCCCCACTCGATCAGGGAAGGATGAGGGGGAAGGGGGGGAGCGGCCGAGAGGGGGGACGGGGTCTTGACGTTTGAGGCTTTCGGGCGTTCTCGGGGCGGCTTTCCGGCCTCGGGACGCCTTCCAGCAGCTGCGCCTCGCCGAGGGCGTTCCGTTGGGTGCCTGGGTCGCCCCGAAGGGCTGCCGGAGAGCCGACCCATGGCCCAAAAACCGGGGTGCAGCAGACAAGGGCGCCCTCGAGGGCGCGAAGTTATTCGCGCTTCGCGAGTCGGCTCCGTTCCTCCTCATCCTCCTCTTCTCCCCTGGGAGGCGGCGCGAGAGCGCGAAGTTATTCGTACTTCGCGCTTCGCGCAGCGCGAAGCGCGAAGTTGGGAGCCCTTGAGCAGACGGCGGGGAACAGGCTCAGGGGGGATGCGTCGACCCGCAATCGCCCATTCATCGCCGATAGGGGCCTGATCTGACAGCCCCACCCCGGGAGCATTCGGTTTGGCTGTCAGGGGCGATGTGTCGCCGATTCCAGGTCGATGTCCCCCCCCACCCTTGACGCCCCCCCCCTCCCCCCGTGCGACCCTTTGTCTCTATGATTGCAGCAAGGTTTTTTAAATGGATTTCCTGCTGATATCTTGTGCATATCCATCATCGAGTGCCACGTCGATTTCATTAGGATTATTCATATTATTATTACTATTCGTATTCTTCTTCTTCTTCTTATTATGATTATTTGTATTATCATGATTGCTCGTATTATTGTTATTATTCTTATTGCAGGAGGGGGAGGAGGGAGATGGAGAAATCCCCAAAATATTATCATTGTTTTCGCATTGCTTTCAGATTGTATTCCTTTTAGTGGAGGAGGAGTGGAGAGGGAGAGATTCCCTTTGCATTCCGATCGCATTCCTGTTGAATTCCCGTATGAGAAGGTCCTTCTCATACGGGAATCCCGATTGCATGAAGAAGGGAGGGGCGGAGGAATCCCGATGAGGAAGGGGCGGAGGGGCGGAGGAATCCCGATTGCATTCCTGTCGCATTCCTATTGGAAGAGCAGGGGTTTGAGTGAGGGTGTCATTTTGTTTCTGCTTGCAATCCTATTGTAATCGCATTGGAGGAGGGAGGAAGGATGAGAAGGGAGGGCGGAGGAGGGGGGAGGGGCAGGGCAGCTGAAGCTTACCTGGAAGACAGGAGCAAACACAGGACAAACAGGAACATGCTCATGTTTTCACAGGGAAAGCTGGAACACCTAAAAAAACAAAGTGACGGTCACAGGGTTCGTTACGTTTTTTCTCAGTGGAAACAAAAGGTTTCTCAAGGTGTTCTTTTTTTCCCCAAATTTTCCCGGTAAGCTTCCGCTCCCCCCCTTCCCTCCTCCACTGTCCCTCCTCCTTCTTTCTTTTCCTTCCTACTACAAGCGCAATCGGATTGCAATAAGCAAGCAGTAGGACTTCCTCACCGCCCCCCCCCCACTTCCTTACCTACCGATAGGAATCCCGATTGTAGTCCTATCGCATTCCTACTGGAAGAGGAGGGGGATGGAGTGAAATGGTCATCTTGTTTGTTCTTGCAATCCTAGTATAATTTCATTGGAGGCGGGAGGGGCAGCGGAAGCTTTCCAGGAACACAGGAAAAAGCAAAAACGTCAGGAACACCATTCTTGTTTTCATATGGAAACAATGGGCAACTAAAACAAGAACGACAGTCACAGGGTTCGTGTGAAAACAACGGAGTTTTGTGAAAACAACGGAGTTTTGCGTGTTTGTCCTGTTTTCTTCTCCTGGTAAGCATTCGCGTCCCCCCTCGTCCCTCCTCCCTCGTCCTTTCTTTCTAATGCAAGCGCCACAGGATTGCAATAAGAACGCAGTAGGACTTCCACACCGCCCTCCCCACTTCCTTACCTACCGGGTTGGCTTTCGCCCGGGTTGGCTTTCGCCCGGATTGGCTTTCGCCTGGGTTGGCTTTCGCCCGGTTGGCTTTCGCCCGGGGTGGCTTTCGCCCAGGTTGGCTTTCGCCCAATTGGCTTTCGCCCGGTTGGCTTTCGCCCGGGTTGGCTTTCGCCCGGTTGGCTTTCGCCCGGGTTGGCTTTCGCCCGGTTGGCTTTCGCCCAGGTTGGCTTTCGCCCGGGCTCGTTTTCGCCTGGGTTCAGCTTCGCCCTCCTCTTCCTCTTCTCCTCTTCCCTCTCCTGTTCTTTCATGCTGCTGCTGCTGCTCCTCTTACCGATCCCGACCCGACCCGACCCGACCCGACCCGACCCGACCCGCCCGTTAGGGTTCACGCGTGCTCACTCGAGCGCGCCCCACACCTCAGCGTCCCGCCCGCCCGACCCGACCCGCCCGACACTTTAGTGTCCCGCCCGCTTCACCCGACCCGCCCGTTAGGGTCCGCCCGACCCGACCCGACCCGCTTCGCCCGCCAGGGTCCGCCTGCCCCACCCGGCCCGCCCGTCAGGGTTCACGCGTGCTCACTCGAGCGCGCCTCCACACTTTAGTGTCCCGCCTGCCCGACCCGACCTGCCCGTTAGGGTCCGCCCGGCCCGAACCCGCCCCGCCCGCCAGGGTCCGCCCGACCCGACCCGACCCACCCGTCAGAGTTCACGCGTGCTCACTCGAGCGCGCCCCACACCTCAGTGCCCCGCCCTCCCGACCCGATCCGCCCGTTAGGGTCCGCCCGACCCGAACCCGCCCCGCCCGTCAGGGTCCGCCCGGCCCGACCCGACCCGCCCGTTAGGGCTCACGCGTGCTCACTCGAGCGCGCCCCACACTTTAGTGTCCCGCCCGCCCGACCCGACCCGCCCATTAGGGTCTGCCCGACCCGACCCGACCCGCTTCGCCCGCCAGGGTCCGCCCGACCCGACCTGACCCGCCCGTCAGGGTATGTCAGGGTTCACGCGTGCTCACTGCACCTCAGTGCCCCGGCCGCCCGACCCAACCCGCCCGTTAGGGTCCGCCCGACCCGACCCGCCCGTTAGGGTTCATGCGTGCTCACTCGAGCGCGCCCCACACTTTAGTGTCCCGCCCGCCCGACCCGACCCGCCCGTTAGGGTCTGCCCGACCCGACCCGACCCGCTTCGCCCGCCAGGGTCCGCCCGACCCGACCCGACCCGCCCGTCAGGGTATGTCAGGGTTCACGCGTGCTCACTACACCTCAGTGCCCGCCGCCCGACCCGACCCGCCCGTTAGGGTCCGCCCGACCCGAACCCGCCCCGCCCGTTAGGGTCCGCCCGACCCGACCCGACCCGCCCGTTAGGGTTCACGCGTGCTCACTCGAGCGCGCCCCACACTTTAGTGTCCCGCCCGCCCGACCCGACCCGCCCGTTAGGGTCCGCCCGCCTGTCCCGCCCCACCGCCCGTCAGGGTTCACGCTCACTCGAGCGCGCCTCCACATTTAGTGTCCCGCCTGCCCGACCCGACCCGCCCGTTAGGACCCGACCCGTCCCGCCCGTTAGGGTCCGACCCGACTCCAGGGTTCACGCGTGCTCACTCGAGCGCGCCCCACACTTTAGTCTCCCGCCCGCCCGACCCGATCCGCCCGTTAGGGTCCGCCCGACCCGGCGCGACCCGCCCCGCCACGCCAGCGACGGCGGCGCCTGCTTTTGCCCCTGAGCCTGCCCCGCCTGCTCCCCGCCCGGCCCCGGCGAAAGCCAACCCCGGCGAAAGCCAACCCCGGCGAAAGCAAACCCCGGCGAAAGCAAACCCGGCGAAAGCCAACCCCGGCGAAAGCCAACCCGGCGAAAGCCAACCCCGGCGAAAGCCAACCCGGCGAAAGCCAACCCCGGCGAAAGTCAACCCCGGCGAAAGTCAACCCGGCGAAAGCCAACCCGGCGAAAGCCAGCCCCGGCGAAAGCCAACCCCCGGCGAAAGCCAACCCCGGCGAAAGCCAACCCCGGCGAAAGCCAACCCCGGCGAAACGAAGCCCGGCGAAACGAAGCCCGGCGAAACGAAGCCCGGCGAAAGCCAACCCCGGCGAAAGCCATCCGTGCCTAGGAGGCGTAGATGTTTTTCGCCCGGGTTGGTTTTCGCCCGGTGCGTTTCGCCCGGTTTGTTTCGCCCGGGTTTGCTTTCGCCCGGTTGGCTTTCGCCCGGGTTGGCTTTCGCCCGGGTTGGCTTTCGCCCGGATTGGCTTTCGCCCGGGTTGGCTTTCGCCCGGTTGGCTTTCGCCCGGGGTGGCTTTCGCCCAGGTTGGCTTTCGCCCAATTGGCTTTCGCCCGGTTGGCTTTCGCCCGGGTTGGCTTTCGCCCGGTTGGCTTTCGCCCGGGTTGGCTTTCGCCCGGTTGGCTTTCGCCCAGGTTGGCTTTCGCCTGGGCTCGTTTTCGCCTGGGTTCAGCTTCGCCCTCCTCTTCCTCTTCTCCTCTTCCCTCTCCTGTTCTTTCATGCTGCTGCTGCTGCTCCTCTTACCGATCCCGACCCGACCCGACCCGCCCCGCCCGTTAGGGTCCGCCCGACCCGACCCGACCCGCCCGTTAGGGTTCACGCGTGCTCACTCGAGCGCGCCCCACACCTCAGCGTCCCGCCCGCCCGACCCGACCCGCCCGACACTTTAGTGTCCCGCCCGCTTCACCCGACCCGCCCGTTAGGGTCCGCCCGACCCGACCCGACCCGCTTCGCCCGCCAGGGTCCGCCTGCCCCACCCGGCCCGCCCGTCAGGGTTCACGCGTGCTCACTCGAGCGCGCCTCCACACTTTAGTGTCCCGCCTGCCCGACCCGACCTGCCCGTTAGGGTCCGCCCGGCCCGAACCCGCCCCGCCCGTTAGGGTCCGCCCGACCCGACCCGACCCGCCCGTCAGGGTTCACGCGTGCTCACTCGAGCGCGCCCCACACCTCAGTGCCCCGCCCTCCCGACCCGATCCGCCCGTTAGGGTCCGCCCGACCCGAACCCGCCCGTCAGGGTCCGCCCGACCGACCCGACCGCCCGTTAGGGCACGCGTGCTCCGCTACCCGCGACCCGACCCGCTTAGGGTCGCCCGACCCGACCCGACCCGCTTCGCCCGCCAGGGTCCGCCCGACCCGACCTGACCCGCCCGTCAGGGTATGTCAGGGTTCACGCGTGCTCACTGCACCTCAGTGCCCCGGCCGCCCGACCCACCCGCCCGTTAGGGTCCGCCCGACCCGACCCGCCCGTTAGGGTTCATGCGTGCTCACTCGAGCGCGCCCCACACTTTAGTGTCCCGCCCGCCCGACCCGACCCGCCCGTTAGGGTCTGCCCGACCCGACCCGACCCGCTTCGCCCGCCAGGGTCCGCCCGACCCGACCCGACCCGCCCGTCAGGGTATGTCAGGGTTCACGCGTGCTCACTACACCTCAGTGCCCCGGCCGCCCGACCCAACCCGCCCGTTAGGGTCCGCCCGACCCGACCCGCCCGTCACAGCGCGCCCCACACTTTAGTGTCCCGCCCGCCCGACCCGACCCGCCCGTTAGGGTCTGCCCGACCCGACCCGACCCGCTTCGCCCGCCAGGGTCCGCCTGCCCCACCCGACCCGCCCGTCAGGGTTCACGCGTGCTCACTCGAGCGCGCCTCCACACTTTAGTGTCCCGCCTGCCCGACCCGACCCGCCCGTTAGGGTCCGCCCGACCCGAACCCGTCCCGCCCGTTAGGGTCCGCCCGACCCGACCCGTCCCGCCCGTTAGGGTTCACGCGTGCTCACTCGAGCGCGCCCCACACTTTAGTGTCCCGCCCGCCCGACCCGACCCGCCCGCTAGGGTCCGCCCGACCCGGCGCGACCCGCCCCGCCACGCCAGCGACGGCGGCGCCTGCTTTTGCCCCTGAGCCTGCCCCGCCTGCTCCCCGCCCGGCCCCGGCGAAAGCCAACCCCGGCGAAAGCCAACCCTGGCGAAAGCAAACCCCGGCGAAAGCAAACCCGGCGAAAGCCAACCCCAGCGAAAGTCAACCCGGCGAAAGCCAACCCCGGCGAAAGTCAACCCCGGCGAAAGTCAACCCGGCGAAAGCCAACCCGGCGAAAGCCAGCCCCGGCGAAAGCCAACCCCCGGCGAAAGCCAACCCCGGCGAAAGCCAACCCCGGCGAAAGCCAACCCCGGCGAAACGAAGCCCGGCGAAACGAAGCCCGGCGAAACGAAGCCCGGCGAAAGCCAACCCCGGCGAAAGCCATCCGTGCCCCGATAGGAAACCCGATTGCATCCCCATTGCGATCTTAGTGGAAGAGGAGGGGTATGGAGTGAAGTGGTTATCTTGTTTCTGCGTGCAGTTTTTGCTATTGCATTGGAGGAGGAAGGAAGGATGCGGAGGGAGGGCGGATGAGGGGGACGGGGCACCGGAAGTTTACCAGGACAACATGAGTAACAGACTTCGTTCTTAGTTGTCTTGCTTTTCTTTGTGAACATAAACGGTTTCGCATGTTTTTCATGTTTTTCTTTTTTCCTGGTAAGTTTCCGCGCCCCCCCTCCCTCCTCCACCCTCCCTCCTCCTCCCTTTCCTTTCTAATGCAAACGCAATAGGATTGCAACAAGAAGCAATCGGATTTCCTCACCGCCCTCCCCCCTCCCTTCCCTAGCGGTAGGAATTCCGATTGCATTCCCATCGCACTCCTCTTGGAAGAGGAGGGGGAATGGAGTGAGGTGGTCATCTCGTTTCTTCTTGCAATCTTCTTGCTATTGCATTGGAGGAGGAAGAAATGAGTAGAAGGGAGGGCGGAGGAGGGGTGAGGGGCAGCGGAAGTTTATGAGGAAAACATGAAGCAGCAGGAAACATAGAACAGGTGCTTGTGTTTTCACATGGGCACACTAGAAAAACCTAACATAATAGCGACATTTACAGGGTTCACTTATGATTTTTCACGTGAAAGCAGATTCGTTTTTCTTGATTTGTTTTTTTCTGGTTTTCCTGATAATCTTCCGCGCCCCCTCTCCCTTCTCCATCCTCCCTTCTCCTCTCTCCCTCTCCTTTCTAATGCAAGCGCAATAGGGTTGCAATAAGAAAGCAATAGGACCTCACCACCCTTCCCCCCCTTCCTTCTCTACCAGTGGGAGTGCAATCGACAGCAATGCGAGCGCAATCTGGTTCCACCAGGGACCATCAGTGCTTGTAGAAGAAAAAAGCGCTGGCTGTCATCGCACAGACGAAGGGTCCTACAGTCAACCCGCGTTGTAAGGATGGGCAACCTTCCCAAGCGTACCCTTGTATCCTTGCCTTCTCGGCCCAGCCTTGGCCGCTTTCGTTGGCCGCGGCCCGCTCGGAAAGCTTCGAAATGGGCGCCCAAGACCCTTGCATCCTTATCGCGCATCCTTGCTATACCGGGTTGACTGTACGGCCCCCCCCGGTTGTCGTCTCTCGCTCGAAGAACTCCCCCCCCCCCTGGCGCCTCGCCGCAGGAGCTGAAGGCCCAGGGCCTCGCCCTCGACCGCGCCACGGGCGGCGAAAACGCCGCCACCGGCGCCGCCGCGGCCCCAGGCGGGGAGTGGGGGTGGGGCCCCAGCCGCAGGTGTCTTGGCATCGCTTGGATTTTTGTCTTCTTAATCTCTCTCTCTCTCTATATATATATTTATATATCGTATACATTATAGATATAGTTGTTTTGTTCTCTCTCTCTCTCTCTCTCTCTCTCCCGGCCAGGACTATCGAGGAGCATGTTTGCTTGCCTTGGGAAACACATGCACGCACGGATCCGACATATTCACAGGGAAGGGACGTCCGAGCGATGGCGAGGCGTGGGGGCCAGAGGAGACCGCGGGCCCCCTCGCGCCCTGAAGCAGTCCTGGCGGAAGGCTTTCTGCTATTCTCGGCCTCTGGGGGCCCTTCCTGCGCTTCGGGGCCGTCGAGAAGCGCCTCAGCGGAGTGGGTCGAGGCCTCTGGGGGTCGACGACGGTCATGATGTCGGGGGCTCTCGCCGTCGTTTTCGCTAAACCACGTTTTACTAAACGGGGTTCTGTCCATCCCCGATCTGGGGGCGGAGGGCAGGTCCAGGAAAGGGGGGGACACTCCTCCATGCCTCCCCTCTCCCTCCGCTCCCTGAGGGCCGCCGAGCGGAGCTGAGGAGGGAGGGAGGGATGGAGGGAACTCCAGGAGGGAGGGAGGGGGGGAGGAAGGGAGGGAGCACGAGGAGGGAGGGAAGGAGTGGGGGGATGCCCAGGTGCCGCCCGAGGACGCCTCGCGGGTCCCGACCAGTGCAGCGTCTCCGGCGGCCCTCTCAGCGCCAGGGATCGCTCCGCCGTCGTCGCGGCGAGGGAGATCCTCACGCCGCGCAGGGCCAAGGCCTCGCCCTTGCCCTCGCCCTCCTCCACCCCCTCCTCCTCCATGCTCCCTCCTCCCTCCTCCTCCTCCCTACTCCTCCTCGCTCCTCCCTCCTCCTCCTCCTCCTCCTCCTCCTCCTCCTCCTCTTCCTCCTCTTCCTCCTCCTCCCGCCGTCCTCCTTCCTCCTCCCTCCTCCTCGCTCCTTCCTCTTCCTCCTCCCTCCTCCTCCGCCACACTTGCATAAGAGCACGAATGGGCGTACACAACCATTCTGGCTCAAGCGTGCACGCGATATACCATGTACTGAAGGGAAAGATCCGTTGTTGGGTTATCTCTCATGCTACCATTGCCGCCATGGTTTCTACCGCTCGCCCCTAACATCCACAATTCTAGTTTGTAGCGTAGCTCGGAGCGATAATATTCCGCGATCCGCGGACTGTGCAGAGTACGGTGTGGACCCACATTCGCACTTCCCCCACCTCTTCATTGTCCATTCTCCATTCCCCGAACAGCTTGTGCTCATGGCTGCCCTGCAACCCTCATGGGAATTCGCCCCGCCGACGACCGCAAATGATCCTGAGAGTGCATCGTCCTTTTGGAGGAGAGATGGTCCAGTGCAGGGGTAAGTCGACCCAAGGAGGCAGTAATGCCTCGGCGCCCTCACCACACCCACGATTTCCCTGCATTGGCAGCGGGGTGCCGACTTCTGTGCTACATCGCACGATTGGGTCAGTGCTTGGGTCTGGCATGTGCGCAGTAGTGCTGGCCTCCCTCTTGCACGCTTAGCATTTGGCCCCAGCCAAGAGCCTCAACACCACCACGTGAAGGTGGCGCTCGTCCGTGTGCAGGCCCGAGGAGGAGGCACGCCATCGCGGCCACTTTGCACGCATCGCCATCGAGACTCTCTGAGGAGGCACGCCGCCCTGGCGCCATGGGGAGCACCTCATCACCAACTCGATCTCGCCGATGCATGTTGTTGTCTTGTTTGTGGACTGCAGCCAGCCAGACGCATCCGGCGAGTGCTGCAGTCACCACATCCAATTGCAGCCAGTACGACGGCTACGCCACCCCCATGGCTCACTGGCTTCTTTGTCTCATCGGCACCATCGGCAACTTCGAGCTGCCGTATTTTTCTTCCTATTATGTTTTTTCCTCGAGGCGGACTTCGACGGCTACTGCTCTACCATCTACACCGACACTCTTCCAGGGTGAGGCGTTCAGGCATGACGCCAGCACCTATTGCTGTCGCGCCCCGCACTGCCCGGACACCTTGTCATAGACTCTTCCCCGAGGAACTTGGCAGTGGCCCCACCTGCGTGCCGCGCCATGAGGGGGCCTTGGCTACGACCGCTTGCCAGCGCTACCGCAGGCACGCGGCTCCACTCATCCACTCAATAAGGTAGCAATGTTGATAGCGATTGACAGGCAATCGGGGCATAGCGGCGCCGCTCACTTGACAACAAAACCTGTTGTCCCACGCTTTGGTGCATGCTGTGCGCACTGGTGCTCGGTCGCACGATGCACGGAGTGTGTAGCGCGCTGACACTCTTTGCCGTGCCCTTGGCTGCAAGATTGCGTTTGCGCCTTTCGCTGTGTTTTTCGGCCCAGGCACGCGGCCACGCGGCAACCAGCGCGCCCTCTGCCGCTTCAGCTTCGGACAGAGAAAGGCGCACGTTTGGCCCGTCAGCGGCAGCTGTTCTATCACTCGGGACTCGCTGTTGGGGAGCACGCCAGCGCATTGTTAGTACGCGACGGTGCCGTTGCCCAGGGCATTGTTTATGCCCAAGTGCAGCTTTCTACGCACTGTGTGCTATGCCTTGGCACTCTCATGCGGTGTGCGACGCGCGCTGGGGCATTGTTTGTGCCCGGCGGTGCCAGCGCACGCGAAGCGCTGTACCCGCGCGCGCCCGCGCGTCTTGCAGCACACACTGGTTAACAGCATGATCAGCTGTGCGCTGGAGCGTGCACGATGGGGCAGAGGCATCATCATACTCATCATCATCATCATCATCATCATCATCATCATCATCATCATCATCATCATCATCATCATCATCATCATCATCATCATCATCATCATTACCATTACCATTACCATTACCATCACCATCACCATCACCATCACCATCACCATCACCATCACCATCACCATCACCATCACCATCACCATCACCATCACCATCACCATCACCATCATCATCATCACCAGCAGCATCATCATCATCATCACCATCACCATCATCCTCATCAGCACCACCAGCAGCATCACGATCGTCAGCATCATCGTCAGCATCATCATCAACATCAACCTCAGCATCATCATCATCATCATCATCATCATCATCACCACCATCATCATCATCATCATCATCATCATCATCATCATCATCATCATCGCCTGTGCGCAACGGTGCGCTGGGCCACGCGCGCTGGGGCACTATTGTGCCAGGCTGTGTGCCTGCGAGCGCGCATGCTGTATGCTACCCCTGCGCTCGTCGCGCAGAGAAAAGGTCAGACGGCAAGACGCTTTTTGCCAGCCCTCCAGCCGCCCGAGCAGGGAGATGGAGGCGGAGAAGGACGAGAGATTGGGGAACGAACGGAGCAGAGGGTCAGACAGGATGAGGAAGATGAAGATGATGATGATGATGATGATGATGATGATGATGATGATGATGATGATGATGATGATGATGATGATGATGGTGGTGCTGATACTGATGTTGATGATGCTGCTGCTGATGATGATGAGGACGATGATGATGATGATGATGATGATGATGATGATGATGATGATGATGATGATGAAAACGATGATGATGATACTGATGATAATGATGACGGGGAGTCGGAGGATGATGAGGATGTTGATGATGATGTTAATACTGCTGATGTAGATGACAGTGATGATGGTGATGGTGATGGTGATGGGCAGAACGGTGATGATGCTGATGATGATGATGATGCTGGTTGTGATGACGACGATGACGATGAGGATGAGGTTGATGATGGGGATGATGATAATGATGCTGATGATGATGAAGGTGATAGTGAACATGATGATGAAGATGAGGATGAGGAAGAGGAGTATGACGAATCTGAGGATGGCGATGGTGATGCTAGTTGAATGATGATGATGATGATGATGATGATGAGGATGGTGATGGTGAATCGGATGGTGATGATGCTGATGATGGCGACGAGGATGAGGATGAGGATGATGAGGCTGAAGATGAGTACGAGGGTTATTGTGATGATGATTATGAAGAGGATGGTGATGGTGATGGTGAGTATGATGATGACGATGCTGAGGAGGATCAGAATGAGGATGAGGACGATGATCATGACGATGCGGATGAGGATGATCATGACAATGCGGATGATGCTGATGCTGATCATGGTGATGGTGAGTATGATGATGACGAATATGATGATGATCATGATGATCATAATGATGACGATGCGGATGAGGATGAGGATGAGGATGATGATGAGGATGCTGATGATGGCGATGCTGATGATGATCAAGGTAAGAATGATGATGTTGACAGAGGTGCTGGTGATGGTGAGTATGGTGTCGATGATGATGATACTGACAACGATGACGATGCTGCTGATGATGATGATGATGATGAGGATGATAATGATGATGACGATGCCGATGAGGACGAGGATGCGTATCAGGAGGAGCATGTTGACGATGATGCTGATAATAATGATTATGATGCTGACGATGATGACGATGCTGCTGATGATGATGGTGATGACCATGCCGATGAGGATGATGACGAGGATGAGGGTGAGCATGTTGATCATTACGCTGCGGACGATGATGATGATGATTATGCTGATGATGAGGATGATGATGATGACGATGAGGATGACGATGCGAATTAGGATGAGGATGATGATGGTGATGATGATGAAGGGTGGTGGCGGTGGTGGTGACGATGATGGTGATGATGATGGTGGTGGTGGTGATGATGATGGTGATGATGATGCTGGTGATGATGACGAGTATGCTGATGATGATGACGATGATGATGTCGCTGGTGGGAATGATGCTGATGATACTGCTCTGCATGATGATGATGGTGATGATGCTGATAATGATGATGCTGATGATGATGATGATGATGATGACGATGATGAAGATGGCGACGTGGATGATTACGATGCTGATGATGATTGTGATGATGATGATGATGATGATGATGATGATGATGATGATGGTGAATCTGATGATGGTGAAGATGATGCTGACGGTAAACATGATGACAATGAGGATACTTATGCTGGTGATGCTGATTATAATGATGGTGATGGTTGTGATGATGACACTGAGGACGATGATGCTGTTTGTGATGATGACGATAAGGCTGAGGATGATGAGGATGATTGGAGTGAGGGTGATGAAGGTGATGCTGATGATGAGGATGAGGATGAGGATGTGGATGATGATGGTGATTCTAATGATGGTGC
>CAUYUJ010004872.1:32500-66151 GCA_963575745.1 Prorocentrum cordatum
ACCCCCCCCCCCCCCCCTGATCCCCCCCCCTGAAAAAGGATTTTGGACGCCAAAGGAGGGGGGAAAGGGGATGGGGACAGCCAAATTTCTCACATGCATCTTCACCACCAGCAAGCGGGAGTCGGCGGATTTTGGCTTCTTCGGACCCTGTTGGAGGTCCTTTTGTAGCCCTGTTGGGCCCTGTGGAGGCAGGACTCTTCGGTCATCTTGGTGTCCTCCTTGGTTGCCACGGGTCATCTTGGAAGCTCGGGTCGCATGTCCATCGTTTTTAACGCAGGGTCGTGGCTCGGGAGGCCCTGGAGCGCTCGGAAGCAGCGCCTGGGAGGCGGCAAGTGCACGATCCTCGAGCAGGTGCGCGTGGGATGAGGGGTCTAGGATTAAGTCGGGCCTGTCCCCCTTACAGGGGGATTTTCGACGAAAACTTAAAAATACCCCCAAAATAGTCAAACAAATAATCCAAAAATAGTATGGGGACTATTTTTTGGGTATTTGTTTGACCTTTTTGGTGTATTTTGGTGTATTTTTGGGGTATTTTTTATTTTCGTCGAAAATCCCCCGGTAGGGGGACACGCCCGACAGAAGTCTAGGAAGTAGCAGCCATGCGGGAAGTGCGTAATCCTCGAGCGGGCGCGCGTGAAATGGGGGCTCATGCATCAGCTGTCAAACGGGACGTGCCCCATCATTGAGCGGAGCAGAGCAGATCCCGCACGGCCACAAGGCCGGTACTTCACAGGACACGGGAGGAAAATGGCCTGCGCAGGCTTCCCGCAACTCACAAACACAACAGCACAACACACACACACAACACAACACAGCAAAACAAGACAACACCACGCGCGCGCGACTGTCATCACTCAGACGCCCTGCGTCCACCGGCATGCCGGACGGCCAGGTCTCCTGTAGGCCACTTGACCAGGCACAGCTGGCCGAATCGACCAATCATACACGCGACAGACAATGCCTGCCAGTAGATATACGACTTTCTCGATCAGTCTTCGCCTTTGCTTGCCCCGCGCCTGGCTCCAGACCGCCACGCGAGTGCAGTCCCACGCAGAGTTCAGTTTTTCTTTCATGCGATACCCTGTGGCATGCCAGTCCTCCTCGTCGTGTCTCACCCGGCCCACAATGCATCTCCATCTCATCATTTTCCGTTGTACTCCGTTGAGTCTCTCCAACTGCGATATTGTAAGCAGAGCTGTTGAAAGATTGTGCAATATTGTTGGGCTGACGACGGCGTCGAACAATCTTAGACGCAATTTTATCAGAATCTTGTGGTTGAGCAAGGCGTGGTGCAGCTCATGGAAACGCGTCCACGCACACGACAGACGATGATGAAGATATCTCTGCCCACGCGACGTCAGATCTCTGGGCAAAGACTTTCCAATCTACTTGTGGGAATAACCTGCCTTGGTGACTTCCACGAACATGCCCGCGATGTCTACCAGCAGGCGTATTGACACAGAGGATGCTGCGGCATCCGTCGTCAGAAGCTTCGTTTCCGATCCACTTGCCACAAGGCCAGTTGTTGCGTATTCTCACAAGCAGCGCGGTCATCTTCTCGACCTCGCACAAAGACTTCGCCGCAAAGAGTATGAGATCATCCGCGAAACGGTCGTTCGTCAGCCTGTGAGCTGCGTCGCCAGAAAGCTGCAAACCATGCTCAGCACTCAAGCGCATCTTCCACCGGCGCATAACGACTTGCTGCTGCGTTGAACAGAAGCGGGCTTGATCTGTCCCCTTGGCGGATCGAATTCGACGTGCCGTCGACAATGCCCAACTGATCCGAGCATATGCATTTCAATATGCCATATACTTGTCTGGAAACCCAAGCTCTGTCAGCGAGTCCAGTAGAGCGTCGTGCTCGAGTTTGTCGAAGGCCTTGCGAAGGTCCACGCTTAACGCCCAAAGCAGAAGATTCCACTCCAGGGATGCTCCGACCATGCGTTCGAGGGTCATCAAAGCCTCGTCGACTCCGCAAGTTGTCCTGAGACCCATTTGATCGTCCGAGATGTACGGGTCCAGATAAGGAAGAAGGCGCTTGTGAATCATCTTGGCGAACATTTTCCTATACGACATCGAGGATGGCTACCGGCTGCCAATTGCGCGCGTCCCCCAGGTCTCCGCACTTCGGTCACATCACAAATATCAGCTCGTTCCAGTGCTCGTTCCCGTCGCTGGGGAAACCAACGCCCTGTAGCACACTACTTCCGTAACGCTACGTGCTTGATGGTGTCGCTACCTTGTGCCAGCATCTCCAGAAACATCCTGTGGTTGTCAGCGCACTTATCCTTTGAGAGAACTTTCAATGCGTTGACTAATTCGTCCAATGGCGTCTGGTCTGAAGCATAGCTCTGCAAGCATCCTTGCGAAATCTTTCAGCTTCGGCTTGGCCGACATCTTGCGTCGCCGCGTTGCCCGGGTTCAGCAGCTAACTTATGAAGCCAGTGGATGTCCCGAAATTTCGTAAGCTGCTCTTCCAGCCGCTTTGCCTGCCAGCGTCGCACAGCTTTCCTCGCCTTCTTGGCAGTTCCTTCGACACGGACGCACGCCCCTCGCGATCTGTGCAATATTTCCGTCGCTTCCTCAAGTCTTTGAGCTCTATGGTGTCCCACTGTCGGCCTTGAAGCTGCGCCCCAGTCGCACCGGACACGCGCGCGGCTGCTCTCACGGTATCTGGCAGTTCGTGCCAAGATGAATCCCCACCGTCGTCCAAGAGAGCTCCCAATTCCTTCTCGTAGGTCGGAGAGCCCACCCATTTCGTCGACAATCTCTTTTTCCGCTTGCTGGTGCCTGCAGAAGGACGCGTAAACGGCGCGATGATGAGATCCACAATCGAGTTCTTTCGTGGCTGCCGAACCAGGCAAAGTCAGCGGAGAACAACAAAGTATGTAATCAATCTTACGCTTATGTCCCAAGGTTCTTTTGAATGTCCACTGTAGTTCCCAACCCATCTCGTCACCATGTGTTGCGTATTGGACGTTTGCCGATACGAAGCCAGAGAGAAGATCCTCACGAAAGCCACAATGCAGCATAGCATCGGAATCACCTATCAAAAGAACGTGCCGTTTCTGCCGAGTCGGCTCCGCCATCAAAGTTCGCAGCCTAGCATAGAAATGGTCCAAGTCAGCTCTTGCATACCCAGCGTGTGAAGCATAGACACACATCACCCCGAAGCCTTGCCAATTGTTGTCAGTGTCTACCAAAAAACGTCTACCAGGAAACTTACGAATATGAGTGACTTTGGCAGCGAGGCGCGAATGGAGAAGGATAGATGTACCCAGGTGTCTCACGTGAGCATCTGCGCTCGATCTTAAACGGTGCCCTCCTGCCAAAATGTCATCGCCACCAGCAGCCCGTATCCCACTGAAGCCAACGACGTCCTAGACGAGCCCGTTCAATTCGGCAAGCAAGTTCAGCAGTCTTGTCAGAGAATGGTGCTTGCATTCTTGCAGGAGCTTTGAAACTACAGATGCATTCTAGACGCTTCGCCTCTCCCCACCAGCCAGACCTGGGGCCCGTTCGAGGGGCGTTGAGGTGCGTCTTCCTCGCCTCTCCCCTCGGGCCCCTCTCGGGCCGGGCGGGTGTCCCCCGCCTTGGCCTTCGGGGCACGCTTCCGTGCGCTTCCCTCACTGGGCGCCCCCTCGGTGGCCCCCCGCGGGAGCGGTCGGTCGCGTCTCCCCCTCGCCTTCCCTCCGGGCCTTCTACTGGCTGGGCTTCGCAGGGGCGTGCCGACTGGCATCGATGGCTTCGCCCCCTCTCTCCCCAGGGCCGCCCTGGACCCCCGCTGTCCGTGGCAACATTTCCTCACTTTCAGCGGTGGTTAGCTGCGACCCTGGAGGCCCCCGTGGTATGATGGATTGAGGGCGACCCTGGACTTCCGCGGGGAAGGGCGGACGCGGCGGACAAGGTCGGCCCACGGTGGCTTTCGGCTCCACGCGGCTGCGACAGCGCAGCTTCACCCAGGTCGCCCCACCCTGCTAGCAATGGGTTTCCCACTAGCTTGGCCATGCGCCACACACGGCCCCTGAAGGTACAGCCAGCTCCGTGTAGTTCAGCCTTCGCAGTCACGGCCGCCCAGTACCCCCGCCGACTGCGGTAACTTTACCTCGCCCTCAGCGGCGGTTAGCTGCGACCCTTGACGCTCGCGTTGAATGACGGATTCGACGGAGCCCCTGGTTCCCTGCGGGGAATGGCGGACTCGGAGGATATGGCCGTCCCACGGTGGCTTTCGGCGTACATCAGGCGGCAGCTGCCGTGCCTCCAGTGCAGCATCTTCCTGGATCCCCCTGCCTCGCTGGCGATGCTCACCACGCCTGCCTGGCTTTCTCCTACAGTCCATCTTGCGTCGGCGCTGTGCCGTTGTTGGCGGGGCCGGCCCACGGTCGTCCGGGCCTACCTCGGGCACTGAATGATGGCCTTCTGGGTACTGATCGCGCCGGAGTGGTTCAGCCTTCTGCAGTCGCAACAGCACCCCTCTTCTTGCAGGTTTGCGACCGTTCCTCGGCAGCTCAGCTCCCCTAGCCAGCACACGTCGTTGGGACGGCTTGGGCCTGGCGCCCCGCTGGCGACTCGCCCGTCGGTCTTCGCGCCTGCTCCCACCCAGTATGAAGGACGCGTCGGCACCTGTGCACGTCGTGTCGTCTGTGTGGGTTGTGCCTCACGGCATGCACCGAATTTCTCGGCATGTTGTCAGACTGTACGTGCCCGAGCTTCCCAGGACGCCCCCAGCCGACTGCTTCCCGCACAGCCCTGCGGCTGCTTGGTGAGTGGGCCGGCCGGCTTGTGGCGCGTCTTGTAGCTAATCAGCCTTGTTCGCTGCCCCGGACATTTGCTTTCGCCGCGTGTGCTCTTCGCTCGTGGCCGCGACCCCAAACAAATAGCCCCACCAGCCCATCCAGAAACGATGTCCAGGCGAGTTGAGGTGATCAGGGAAGTGCGGCAGCAAAGAGGAGGACGGTCGAACCGTGCAAAGGAGTGAGGAGGAGAAGGAGGAGGTGGATGGATGGATGGATGAGGGAGTGGGAAGAAGGAGGATGAATAGGATGAGGATGAGGCGGAGGAGGAGGAGGAGGAGGAGGAGGAGGAGGAGGAGGAGGAGGAGGAGGAGGAGGAGGAGGAGGAAAACGAGGAGGAGGAGCAGGAAGGGGGAACAGGAGAAGGAAGAGGGCAAGCACAAGGGCCAGAGGTCTCTTGGATGCCTCTCGGAGCCTCTTGGGGTATCTCTTGGGCGATTCTTGGTGGCCTCTTGGGACGTCTTGGGGGTCTCTTGGCGATCCCGGGGGGGCTCTTCGGGGTCTTGGGTGCCTCGGGGGGGGGCCTCTTGGGGTCGCTTAGGGTCTTCTTGGGGGCCTCTTGGGGGCCTCTTGGGGCCATTTTGGGGCCATCTTGGGACCTCTTGGGGCCTCCTGGGCGCTGCTTGGGGCCATCTTGGAGGAGATCGGTCAACGAAGGGGAATCCTCAGTTACGCCCCCCCCTCAGGAGCACCCAACATCGCCTCCTGGACCCATCTTGGAGCGTTCTTGGAGCGCTCTTGAGCGCTCTTGGGACCGTCTTGGGGCTGTCTTGGTTCCTTATTGGACCCCTGTTGGGCCATCTTGGAGCGATGTTGAGGCCTCGGATGGGCATCGGAAGCGCAAAAGCGATAACGCCAAAAACATTGATTTCCCCTCTGGTTTTGAAGCATTTTGGCCTGGTCGGGGCGTCACTGGGGAGCTCTTTTGGCCACTTCGACCCGTCTTGGAGCGGCCTTGGAGCGTCTTGGAGCATCTTCGGAGCTGTATCGAGGCATCTCGCGCTATCTTGAGCCATCTTCGACGCTATCTTGGGCTGCTCTGAGGCCCTCATGGAGCCATCTTGGGCCATCTTGGACGCTCTAGATCCGCGGCCCCCCCCGTCCAGGTCCAGGGTAGGGGGTAGGGGGAGGGATCAAGACCCCCTCCCCGCCCGCAGGCCGTCTCGCTCACTCCCACCCGCCCTCCCAACACATACGTAGCACCCGAGTCTGGCCCGAGCCTCAGCATATTCAGCAGTCGTCTTTGGATGGGCAGCTACTGGGGGCCAATCCGCCGCCGCCGCCGCCGCCGCCGCCGCCGTCGCCGCCGCCTCCCGCCGCCGCCGCCCGCCGCCGCCGCGCCGCCGCCGCCGCCGCCGCCGCCGCCGCCGCCGCCGCCGCCGCCGCCGCCGCCGCCGCCGCCGCCGCCGCCGCCGCCGCCGCCGCCGCCGCCGCCGCCCCCCGCTGCCAAACCGCCGCCGCCGCCGCAGCCGCTGCCTCCACCGCCACCGCCACCGCCACCGCCGCCGCCGCCGCAGCCGCCGCAGCCGACGCCACCGCCGCCGCAGCCGCCGCAGCCGCCGCCGCCAAGTATACTCTGTATTGTTTTTTTGACAGGGATGGTGTGGGGGGGGCCGCATCGGGTTGGCTGCGCATGTTCCGAATTTGGAGGCAGAGTGTGTTTTGTATTGTTTTTTACAAGGGATGCTGGGGGGGGGGGGTGTCATGGACCCTGGTTGGCCCCCGGTCGCCTGGGGGAGGTGGTGTTTACTAATAGGGAACAGTGATAAACCCCTACCCGAAGGGGAAGCGGGAGGGGTGGAAGAGGAAACGCCCTAAACCACCGACACCCAGTGAGCTGGTGGGATTGTGTGCAGGACCAGGGGTGAAAAGAGTGGCCGTGCGGGGTGGCCCCATAATGCCCGAGCTTTCCTTTGCCCATTCCCTTGCCGATACCCCGATTGAACTTTTCCGTGAGCTATTTCACCAAGTCCGTCCATTCTGCTTCCTGGAAGTGCTACTCCCAGGCTAGATCGAAACAGATGAGGATGTCGTCGTTCTCGCTATTCACCTTCATCACGAGGCCGCCGGCCAGTTTCAACGCGTTCGTCTCAGGATCCGCCCAAAGAGCAAACTTGTTGTACCATTTGGCAAGGTAGCGCTTCACAGCAAAGATTATCGAGTTAGGGATGCGTACCTTCAGCGGCAAGTCCGGCTCAGCCCACGCCGTCTCCCTCTGCCACTCAAATTTTGCAAATTTTGCACGTCGCATTTTGGACACAACGGATCGCGCTGAGCTTGGGATGCAAACCTGGCGAACAATTTGCCAATTGAAGTCGCCCTTGACGAGTGTCTCGAGCGGCGCTGGCGCCTCGATGTGCTTGGGCTGCCGTGCCACTCGATCTTCTGCGTCATCTGTCGAGACTGCCCACTTCAGCCCCCAAATGACCGCGATTGTGGCTGCTCCGCTTGATTGTGGCCCAAGGTTTGCGAGCTTCTTTTCAAGGTCGGCCATCTTCTCATAGGAAGAACTCCTCTGCGAAGGGGTTCATGAACCATGAACCATCCCTCTGCTCCAAAGCGACGACCCTGGCAGACAGGTCCTGGACCGCTTCCCTCACCAGCTTCACCGCGTTCTCGATGTCCTGCCTGGAGATGCCGTGCGCCTTGATAGCCTCGATGCCTCGATGTCCGCCTGAATTGGGCGAAGGTGCTGTTTCAACAGCAGCGTCATCGACTCCATCGTGATGCCTTCCTGCCTTCCCGTCTCGCCCTCGATTCCTACCCGCCCCGCGAGCGCAACGCCCATCCCCGCTCCCTCCACGTCATCGTCCATCGCGTGCAACGGACTGGTGAGACGAGCACTCTTTTCAGGACGTCGGTCGGGCGTGCTCAAAACAGGCCTCTCTCCCCCCACGGACTCTGAACTGGATGAGCCCGAACATATCCACGGGTGAATTCTTTTTGCGAGTTTTTCCACTGGAGTTCCCGTCAAACGCGTATAGGCCATGCTGGACAGAAAGAGCGAAGTATGTGCGTATTGGCGCCCCAGCAGTAGATGGAGTATGTGCGCACTGGCGCTCCATCATTGAGCGGGCGCGCGTGGAAGGGGGGTTCATGCACTAGCTGCCATGCGGGAAGTGACCATCCTCGAGCGGGTACGCGTGGAAGGGGGGTTCAGGCATCAGCTGCCATGCGGGAAGCGCACCATGCTCGAGCGGGCACGCGTGGAAGGGGGAGCAGGCATGAGTTGCCATGCTGGAAGTGCGGTATCCTCGAGCGGGCACGAGGGAAGTGGCTTTGGTGAGTGGGAGGGGATGCATACAAGAGTCTGCTAGTAAGGGAGGGCGGCTCCTTCTTATATGATAACGCACCCCTGATTGCCCTTGGTATTCGTCCACGCCTCAACGTGCTTGGGAGCACGGTGGCGGAGATCCTCACAAACGCATGGCAGTAGGATCGTCAAGCAATGGGATCCGAGAACAGTGTTTCCCTGACAGTGAGAGCGAGGGAAATTCCTCGCTTGCCAAGGCTGTGAGAAATGCGCAGTCGGGGTCCGACTGGTTACTATACGAGATTGCTCCGCTGTTCTGCACAAGAGGTTGTTGCGGCCCATTCAGTGTTGGCACCGACGCGATAGCCTATAGGCTTGATAACCATTTGAATGCAGAGGGCTCTGCGTACCTGCCTGATTCGCTCCTTCTTCCGTGTTCAGATGTCTTCGGGGAGGGCTAGAATTCTTCTGCCGATGGCCGAGCACCTCCTCTTCCAGACTATGTTCGGCGACACATTGCGGGATGCACTCCCAAGTCGGGAGCAGTTGCCAGCTGCGTTTTTGGCCACAAAGTCGGCGACGTGCGCGCGTATTGTATGGATATTTGTGTATATGGAGAGAAGGGGGAGAGAGAGAGAGAGAGAGAGAGACAGAGAGATAAAGGCAGAGGGAGCGACAGAGAGAGAGAGAGACAGAGCGAGAGCGAGAGAGAGGGAGAGAGATGGGGCATGCGACCACGGCCATCATGATACAGCACATATTTGATAGTAGGGTATATCGGATAATATGTGTGCATACTTGGTATTGTAGATACATTCGTATTTAGTGGATGGGTGGGGATATCGTAGAGAGTGAAAGGGCGAGAGAGAGAGAGAGAGGGAGAAAGAGAGAAAGAGAAACGAACAGAGAGCTACATTTCCTTCGCAGCAGTCGTCCAGAAAGTCTCCTCGGCGGTCTGGCGTTAAGTACTGGCGACGTGTAAAGAAGATTGGATTGGGTTTTCTCCGGTGTAACACAGGGAGGGCGCTTGTTGCCCCTAGTATATTGTATTCATGGCTACCGCAGTCCCATGAGGATTTATACAGGCGTCCTACAGTCCCTAGTAGGCTCTATGCAGGGCCCCCGCAGTCCCAATTAGGTTCTACTCGCGGCTCCTACAGTCCCCAGTAGATTGTGTTTAGGGCTTCTACGATCCCCGCAACGGTTACAGGAGGAACTGGATTCCCCAGAGCGCATGTGTTCTGTGGATAACTTCAAAGGCACTGCCTATTGATGTGCTTCTCCTAGCGTGCGGTGGCAGGGCATCTGGGTACCTCCTTGGCCTTGCCGTTGTTGGTTGTTGAATGTGTTGCGCCGCCATTTGTGGCAAATTTGGCTTTGCCTGACGGTTTTTCATTTGTTTCTGAACGAACGAATGGGTGTTGGACGTAGTCGTCGCCGGGCTCCGTGGGCCCCCTGTGCCTGTGTCACTACACAGGGCCAACGGGTTTTCCTGTGCTTCCTTGGCTGTGTTTTTTTACAAGGCATATTCCTCGGGTTTCCCAGGGTTTCCCGGCTCCGTGGTTTTGTTTCCTCAAAGGGGGGTCCCTGGTTCTGTTTCTTTCCGCAGCCTTGCCCTTGTTCCTCGGTTTTAGTTCCTGGTTTTTGGTGGTCTCGGTTCATTGGTTCTTTTGTATTGGCCCCTTGACTCCTTGGTCTTAGTTACTTTGTTCCTTGGTCTTGGCTTGGTTCCGTGGTTCCTTTGCCTTGTTTTTGTAGGGTTCCTTGGTCCTGGTTCCTGGAGTCTTTGGTCTTGGTTATTTGGGTTCTTCTTGTTAATGGTCCTCGGTTCCTTGGTCCTGTTTTTTTGGTTCCTTGGGCATCGCGTAGTCTTCCCTTCGGGTATCACGTAGTTTTCTTTTGTCTTGGTACCCACTCGTGCTTTCTGGGCGAGCCCTCTCTCAGTTTGGGGCCGCGCTGGATCCGTCTTCTTACCCAGGTGATTCGCAACAAAACATAAACTGGTTGTTCCGTTGCGGCAGTTTCGCGCCACGGTGACGCGACGGCGGCAGCGGGCGTTCAAGGCTGCACGCCGCCAGCGGTTCAGAATCGGCCAACATGGAACGATCTGGCGATCGAAAAGCCGCCGACGGCTCAAGGTGGAACGATCCGCGCGGTGTCAGCGACCAGCGCCGACGTCACCGCGACGCAAACCTGCCGTACCCGGGTGGTCCGCAGGACGGGGTGCAGCACGCTGCGCCTCGCCTGATCCCGCGCCCTCGCCTGCCGAGACGCCCGGCGGCCGCCGAGGTGTGCGCGGCGGCCACCGCCCCCGTCGGCGACGCTCCCGGCGGCGCCTGGGTCGAGCTCTCGCCCAGCGAGGAGTTGGGGCGGGGGGTGGGGTACAGCCGGGCCAAGGCACGAGATCGAGGTCGGTTTGGGGAGGGTGCCCCAATGCTCTTCGTGCCTGTTGGACGCTCTCGTGCATCCTGGGGGAGGGTGCCCTCGAAGGTTCTTCGGTTCGGCGCCTTTGCTCGCTCGTTATGGTAAGGCTGGGGCTCGGGGCTCACACTTCGGCCACGTCCGTCCGCGGAGTCGGGGGAGCGGCCAAGAGGGGGGTGATCATGCTTCGGCCACGGCCGTCCGCGGAGTCGGGGGAGCGGCCAGGAGGGGGGGGGAATATTCAAAAGTAGCCAAAAAATAGTTAGGGGACGATTTGGTGGCTATTTTTGCCCATTCGGGGGGCATGTTTTGGAGTATCTCGCCCAAAAAATCCCCCTGTAGCGGGACACGCCCGACTTACGACTGCAGAGGGGGTGGACCTCATGTCTGGGGCCATGGGGTCTTCCCAGAGTTCATGGCGCTTCTCTACGTTTTTGCACGCCCCCTGGCCCCTGGCCCCCCCCCCGGGCCGCGCACGTGCCTCGGGCCACGATTGGCGAACCCCCCTCTTGGACGCCACCCTCTTGACACGGGCGCCCTCGAGGGCGCGAAGTTGTTCGCGCTTCGCGCTTCGCGGTTCGGCTCCGATTCCTCCTCGTCCTCCTCTTCTCCCCTGGGAGGCGGCGCGAGAGCGCGAAGTTATCCGCACTTCGCGCTTCGCGCAGCGCGAAGCGCGAAGTGGGGGCCCTTGCTTGAGCGCCCCCGAGATACGGGGGAGGGAGGTGGGGGGCAGGAAGCCACGACCAAACCAGGATTGGGGCGGTGCCACTGGGCCTGGTCATGGATTCTCTCCCCTTGGGGAAGAAGCAACTGACCAAGCCTGGATCTTTCCTCCCTAGGGGAAGAATCCTGGATCGATCCCCTTGGTTTGTTTAGGTTTTCAGGAATGGAGGAGGGGGAGAGGGGAAAGAAGGGGAGGGGGGATGAGAAGGATGAGGGGAGAAGGGGAAGGAGGACGAAGAGGAAGGGGAGGAGTACGATGGGGAGTAGGATGGGGGGAGGCGAGGGAGGAGGACGAAGGGGTGTAATGACTATGGCCAGGGGCTGCCTGACCTCAAATAAGGGAGAATAGCTCGATGAGCTCGCCCGGCATAAGTAAAGCAGGGCCACGTACGGTATCTCTGACACATCAGGTCAGACGTCCAAGAAATTCCGACCACCATACCACAATAGGGGGAGACTCCGACCACCATACCACAACAGGATGACGAGGGGGTGGAGTGCTCCCGCGCAGCCGCGCTGCGCTCGAAGCTGCCTAGCAGCGCGGCTGATTGCTTCTTTTGTGCCGGAGCTTGATGGTGCCTTTGGCCAGGCCGTGGCTTTGTTGACGGTGGTGGTGGTGGCGATGCTTGTTGTGGTGATGGTGCTGACTATAGATCGAAATGGTGGTGATGGTGATGATGGTGGTGATGATGGTGGTGATGGTGGTGATGGTGATGATGGTGATGATGGTGAAATACTGAGATCGAGGACGATAACGATGACCTTACCGATGGTGCCAATGCAGAGTATTGCGACCAGGATCATGACCATGACGATGACGACGACGATCCTGGTAATGGTTGTGATGATGATGCTGATGATGATGAAGGTGATGATGTGGATGATGATCAGGATGAGGATGAGTGAGGATGATGATGCTGATGAGCTGTGAGGGGATGATGATGACGATGATGATGATGCTGATGATGCCGATTACGATGATGATGATGATGATGATGATGATGATGATGATGATGATGACGATGACATTGCTGATTATTCTGGTTATGATGATGATGATGCTGATGATGATGGTGATGATGAATCTGAACAGGATGGTGATGATGATGATGAGGACGATGATGTTGATGAGGATGATGTTGATAAGGATGCTGATGGTGGTAGCTATGATATTGGTAATAATGCTGCTGATGATGGTGACGACTCTGATGCTGATGCTGGTGCTGCTGCTGATGCCGACGCTGACGATGATCATGAGGAAGAGGAAGTCCAGGACGATGACGACGGGGATGACGACGACGACGGTGCTGATGATGGTTACGAGAAAAATGAGGAGCCGGGCCAGGGGAGTGAACAACCATGATATGATGACCGCTCGGCACGAACGAAATGGGTACGGAAAGAATGGGTACAATGCCCAACAGCAGTTCCTGTTCATTTTGAACAGGACTCGCTGTCCGCGCCGTCGCGGCCTGTGCCCATCTTAGACAGAAGGCCGCCTGCCCACAGCGGCCGCTGTTGCTTCGAGCCAACATTTGTTGTTGGGCATTGTGCCCATTCTTTCCGTACCCATTTCGGGCGTCCAAAAGAAGGCCGCCTGCCCAACAGCGGCCGCTGTTGGTTTGAGACAACATTTGTCGTTGGGCATTGTGTCCATTCTTTCCGTATTCATTTTGGGCGTCCAAAAGAGGGCCGCCTGCCCAACAGCGGCCGCTGATGGTTTGAGACAACATTTGTTGTTGGGCATTGTGCCCATTCTTTCCGCACCCATTTCGGGCGTCCAGAGGAAGGCCGCCTGCCCAACAGCGGCCGCTGTTGGTTCGAGACAACACTTGTTGTTGGGCATTGCACCCATCCTTTCCGTACCCATTTCGGGCGTCCAAATGATGGCTTCGGATGCCTTTAAAGACGACTCCCGTGACGCCAAGACGGCCCCCAAAGGCCCCGAAGACGCCCCGAGAGGCACCCCGAGAGAGCCCCAATAAGCAGACATCGTCGATTTCCTCTAGGAAAACTGATGCCTTTCGGGCGACGAAATCTATACATATCCACTGCTCCCTGACCATGCCCATCTTGAACCCAGGAGCTGTGTATGCGCCCTCCTGGCCAAGCCAGGAGGGCGTGGCGTATACACCGCTGCGGGGTTGAGGATGGGCCTGGCCTGGGAGCAGTGGATATGTACAGATTTCGTCGCCCTAGCCTTTGGCGTGTTCGCCTTGTGAGCTTCCACTGCGTCCAAGACGGCGGGGGGGCCCGAGGAGCCCGCCAGCATCGGCGCGGGCAGTCCGCTCGCCGAGGCGGGCGCGCACCCCGGGCTGCCGTAGAGGCCCCGGGCGTGCGCCTGTGATGTGGGCCTTCGCCGTGGTCGTCGCCTTGTGGTCTTTGTCGTCCTCCTCCTCCTCCCCCATCTCCTCCTCCTTCTGCTCCTCCTCCTCCTCCTCCTCCTCCTTCCTCCTCCTTCTCCTCCTCCTCCTCCTCCTCCCTCCTCCTCCTCCTGCTCCCCTTCACCCCATCACCCTCCCTTCCTCGCCCCTCCCCCTTCCACCCTCCCCCCTTCCCTTTCAACCAGCCAGCCCTCTCCCTCTCCCCTTTCCGCCTGCACATTCCCCCCCTCCCTCCTCCCCTCCCGGCTACCCCACCCTCATCCCCCCCTCTCTCCCCTTCCCGCCCCCGATGCCAGTCCTACTTCCCCTCCATATGTCCTTTTACCCTCCTCTCCGTCTTCCTCCCCCTCCGCCTCCTCCAGCTCCGCTTCGCCCTCTGCCTCCGCCTCCACGTGCCAGCTCAATCTTTCTCCCTCCTCCCACCTCCCTCCGCCTACCTACCTTCTTGGTCCTGGACTGCTCATGGGCTCATGTTGGGCAGATGTCCTGCCATCCTATATCAAATGTTGACGGTCCCAGGGCACGAGGCGGGCTTCCAGAGACCGACAGCCAGACAAAACATTTGACGCGTTTCCGACGAATCCTCCCTTGTCCTTCTCCGCTTTTCAGGCCGCTCAGATTGGGCCAGAACAGATGCAGTCGGTTGATCGCGCCGCGCTGCCGATCCATCTGCGATGCAGCGCCATCCAGAGCCCTAATTCCGAACCGTCCTGTGGTGTCGGGTCCTCGTTTTGTAGAGATAGCGCCCAGCGTCACCTCCCCCCGCCCTCTTCCCCCTCCTCTTTGCATCTGCCCTCAGCCTGCCCCTGTTTCGGTACACCCCCCACGCGCTTCGTGGCCCCATAGGGAGCTCCACCGAAGGCCCCAGCGGCTGCTCTCGCATGACACCACCGCACCCATCTCGTGGCCCTATAGGGTTGAGTGTGTTTTGGAGGCAAACTAGCCTCAAAAGCTAAACTCAAAAACTCTAATAATACTCCGATTCAACTCTGATTCAGCTCTGGCCTGGAACTCTGTTTCATCTCTGATTTGTTTGAAACTCTGATTAAACTCTGGTCTGAACTCTGATTTAACTCTGATTCGGTCTGTCCCCAGCCAGAGCTAAATCAGAGTTAAATCAGAGTTCCAGACCAGAGCTAAATCAGAGTTTTAGCTAAACCAGAGAGATGCATCAGAGTTTCAGGCCAGAGCCAAGTCAGAGTTTCAGCCAAACCAGAGAAGAGTTTCAGGCCAGAGCCAAAACAGAGCTGAATCAGAGTACCATCGGAGTTCTTGCAGTCCCGGGCGGAGGGCGCGGGGCGCGCTGCGCAAGTGCGCTTGTCCTCTCCTTGCCCATCCTCCCTCTTCCCCTCGCTCTCTTTCTTACCTCGTCTATTCCCTCCCTCCTTCCTCCGCTTCCCTCTCCCTCCCTTTCCCTCCTCCCCCGTCCGCGTCCCTCTTCCCCCCTCCCCCCTCCCCCCTCCCCCCCCTCCTCAGTTTTTCTCCTCCCTCCTCCCCTTATTCCTGCCCTTATCCTCCACCTTCCCTCCTCCTCCTCCTCCTCCTCCTCCTCTTCATGCCCCTTTGGCCTCACTAGTCCCGTTTCCTCCTTCCTCGGTCGCCACTTCAAACAGACCTTAAACAGACTTCAAACAGACTTCCCGGACGTTCCCCGGAGGTTCCCCAGAGGTTCCCCGGCGCCCGGGGGATTCCCGAAGCGCCCAGAGGGAACCCGGAGGCGCCAAGAGACGTCCCCCCGCCCTCATTCCCGCCCTCGCTCCCGCCCTCGTTCCCGCCCTCGTTCTCGCCCTCGTTTTCGCCCTCTTCTCGCCCTCGTTCCCGCCTTCGTTCCCGCCTTCGTTACCGCCCTCGTTATCGCCTTCGTTCCTGCCATCGTTCCCGCCCTCGTTTTCGCCTTCGTTCTCTCCCTCGTTTTCGCCTTCGCTCCCGCCGTCGCTCCCGCCGTCGTTCCCGCCGTCGCTCTCGCCCTTGTTCTCCCCCGTGTTCCCGCCCTCGCTCCCGCCCTCGTTCCCGCCATCGTTCCCGCCCTCGTTCTCGCCCTCGTTCTCGCCCTCGCTCCCGCCCTCGTTCCCGCCCTCTTTATCTCCCTCGTTCTCGCCGTCGTTCTCGCCTGTCGCCCCCGCCCGCCCCAGTTTTTGCCCTCGCCTCCGGTTTCGTTCTCGCGATCGTTCCTACCCTTGCCCCATGTCCCCGCCTTCGTTCTGGGCACCTCCCAGGGCGCCTCCCGCGCCCCCGAGCCTTCCGAAAAGTACAGCGCTTCTCTGCGCGTGCTGCCCCCGATCTGTCCCGGGCGGGCGGCGGGGATTGGGGCGGTCACCGCGATGCGCATCCTGTCGCGGCGCGGCAGCCGGCAGCCCTGACGGGTGGGCTTTTTTTCGCCCCAGCTGCCGTTGAGCAGTTTTGGGCAGGGCCGCGCAAGCGGGGGGCGCTGCCCCACGCCCCACGCGCAAGCCTTAGCCTCGGCGTTGCCGCAGGGCGGCGCGCGCAGGCGGGCCCAGCTCGTAGCATTTGGCAGCTGGCGGCTGGGCCCCCAGCCATGACCTCCCGCTTGGCTTACGCATTCCTTATGTATTTGCTCTTGAGGACGCATGCGCACGGGGCCGACCCGGCAGCGATCTGGGCGACGCCGCGACATTGGTTTCGGCGGGCCCAAACCAAACCATAGTCATACTTATTTTAGAGTTCCAAGGTAGACCTAAATTAGACTTGGGCCTTAGGGCCAAAGTTAAATCAGAGTTTCAGCCATGCCTAAATCGGAGTTCGCGCTGACGACCAGACGTGAGTCAGAGTTCCAGCGCAGACATGAATCAGGCCTTCATCATAGTTTTGGGCCTGAACAGAGCAACGCAGTTTGCCCCCAAAGGACACGCTCAACCATAGGGAGCTCCGCCGAAGGCGCCAGTCGCTGCGCTCGCGTGACACCGCCGCAGCCATTTCGGCGCGCCTCTCGCGCGCTTCGTGGCCCCATAGGGAACTCCATCGCAGGCCCCAGTGGCTGCGCTCGCATGACACCGCCGCAGCCATTTCGAATTCCCGTCACACGTCTCGTGGCCCCGTAGGGAGCTCCACCAAAGCTCCCAGTGGCTGCGCTCGCATGACACCGCCGCACCGATCTCAGCAGGCCTCTCACACGTTTCGTGGCCCCATAGGTAGATCCACCGAAGGCCCCAGTGGCTGCGCTCGCGTGACACCACCGCGCCCATTTCGGCACGCCCCTCTCACGCTTCGTGGCCCCATAGGGAACTCCGCCAAAGCCCCCATTGGCTGCGTTCGCATGAAACCACCGCGCCAATTTCAGCAAACCTCTCACACGTTTCGTGGCCCCACAGGTACCTCCACCAAACGCCCCAATGGCTGCGCTCGCATGGCACCACCGCGCCCATTTCGGCACACCCCTCACGCGCTTCGTGGCCCCATAGGGAGCTCCACCGAAGCCCTCTTTGGCTGCGCTCGCACGGAACCACCGTACCCATGTCGGCACACCCCTCACACGTTTCGCGATTCCAAAAGGAGCTCCATCGAAACCGATACCATCAATTGCGCTACCCGCAACTGCATATGCTTGGGTTCTTCGCCACGATACTTTTTCCATGCTGTCGTCGTTGATGCATCGCTAATGAATCGGCGATGCGGTGCCACTTTCTGACCTCGGCCTAGGGTGATATTATGCCGTTCCATTGCGATCGGGGTGTTCTGAGAGCGCCCCTGAGCGCTTTGGAACGGCCGCGGCCCCCGATTCGTCTTTCACATTTGCTGGCTCCCCGAGATCTCCGATGCTTCTCCATCCGAAGTCGTCCCCTGAGAAGCTTGCCTGTGCGGGTTAGTTCTAATGTGTGTATATATTTGAATGAGCGCGTTTTACCGCTGCTGGCGGAAAACCGGGGGGGGGCACTACCGGTTCGAACCTCCCCCCCCCCCTTCCGGAAAACCAGAGGGGGATCACTACCGGTTCGAACCCCTCCCCCCCGTCCATCATGAAAAAGGGGGGGGTCACTACCGGTTCGAGCCCCCCCTTCGAAAATGGGGGGGGTCACTACATGTTCGAAGCCCCCCCCCCTTCGAAAACCAGGGGGGGTGCGGACACTGGTGGTGGGGACGGTGGTGGTGGGGACATTGGTGAGGGGACAGCGGGACAGTGGTGGGGACAGTGGGGCAGTGGTGGGGGCGGTAGTGGTGGGGACAGTGGTGAGGACAATGGTGGGAACAGTGGCGACAGTGGCACAGTGGTGGGGACCGTGGTGGTGGGGACAGTGGTGTGGGGACAGTGGGAATGTGGTGGAAACAGTGGGACAGTGGAGGGTACAGTGGTGGTGGGGACAGTGGTGCAAGCGGTGGTGAGGACGGCGGTGGGACAATGGGACAGAAATACAGTGGGGACAGTGGTGGGGACAGTGGTGGGAACAGTGGGACAGCTCAGTGGGACAGCGGAGGAGTCAGTGGGACAATGGGAACAGTGGGGATAGTCGGGCAGTGGTTGGGGCCGTGGAGAAAGTGGGGAGAGTGGAACCGTGGTGGGAACAGTGGTGGGGACAGTGGGGACAGTGCGACAGTGGTGGGGGCACTGGTGGGGACAGTGGGGACGGTGGTGGAACCAGTGGGGACAGTGGTGGTGAGGACAGTGGTGCTGGGAACAACAGTGGGGGATGTGGTGCGGACGGTGGTAGGGACCGGGAGTCGTTAGCTGGCGGTGAGGGGGGGGGGGGGTTCGAACCGGTAGTGACCCCCCTCCGGTTTTCGAGGGGGGGGGTTCGAACCGGTAGTGACACCCCCGGCTTTCGAGGGGGAGGTGGGGGGGGTTCGGGGGGGGCGGGGGGGTTTGCCGGGGGGGAAGGGGGGGGGGAGGTCCAGCAGGGGGGGGGGGGGGGGGGGTCGGGGGGGGATGTTCCACAGTAAAGCGGCGGTGGATCACATTCTGTCATATATCTATATCAAGGTATTATGTTTATGTTCATACACACATACGCACAACTATACATATATACACACATATATACATATATATGTGTGTATACATATATGTGTATATATACATACACATACGTATATATCTATATAAATATGTGTGTGTCTCTCTCTCTCTCTCTATATATATGTATATGTATATATATATATATATATATATATTATATATATATATATATATATATATATATATAGTTGTACGTGTGTCCATGTATACACGTATGTCCCGACATGTGTGAATGTATAATATCGTTATTCTAACGCCCAGTGGTGGATGCCGGGCCCCTGGCCTCGGTGGCCCACCGTGGGCCCCCCCATAGCCGGGGTCCCCGAAGTCGGTGGCCCTTCGTTGTGGCTCTCGCTGTGGCCCCCCAGTGTGACCCTGGCCCGTCTGGGGCCCCGTAGGGGGGCCCTTGCGGGCCCCCGCAGGGAGCCCTTTTGTGCACGAGGTGCCGCGCGATGCCTCCGGGAGTTGCCTCCCCCTCCTCAGTGGGGCCCCCCATCAGATCGGCAATAAATCATGGCAGCCTGGTGTACCCTCTTACTTCCGTCTTTAGAGTCGATTGGCGCCGATTTGCGTCGATTAGCGTCGATTTGGCGTCGATGGGACAGCGCCGACTTGGCGCTGGTTAGTGTCGACTAGCGTCGATTTAGCGTCGATATGAATGATTTAGCGTCGATTTAGCGTCGATTCGCACGAGACGACAAGATAATAATGGGAGGCTCCCACGAGTTGCTTCCGAACCATTGGCCCCCCAGCAGATCGGTGGCCGATCTTGGCCCCCCATCGTGACCCCTGTCCGTGTAAACCTGATTTAGGGTCAGTGTCGCCTTGATGCCTCCTGCCGCAGCGGTGTCATCCTCGTCCTGCTTTCGTCTTCGATGCGGCGACATCCTCCGACCTCGGTCTGCTCCTGCCGCATTGGGGCGGCCTCCAGCTCTCTCGTCACTCGCTCCCCCTCGCTTCTGCGGGGCAGCGCTGTCGCGGCCCGGGCGCGTCGCTCAAAACATCGGGCGCGGCGGTGGCTACGGATTCGGGAGCTCATCGCTGCGGCCGCATGTCCGATCTCATCCCTCTCGTCTTCCTGTCTTCATACCTTCCGCCTCCTCCTTCCCCGCTCCTCTTCAACCCTGCCTCGTCCTTCTTTCCCCCCCCGTGGCCATTTCGGTTCGAGTCCTCAGTACATGACCCAGTGGATACCCTTGATCCGCGGGCAGCAGCATGTGTTCGCCGTCGGAAAGAGCATGTGTGAGTTTTTTTCAGACCAACTTCTGTTCATCTTGTGAGCTCCTGTCGGAGCGTGGATGGCGGTCAATGGCCTTCGTAGACAGCCGTGGGTTAGTCGCACCAGGCCCCCATGGCAGTGGAGATCGCAGCAGCAGCACGAAAGGGGCAGCCATCACTATTAGTGGGATGACCATTCGTTCTCGTATATCTCTGGGCAGGAACCTGATTTCGGCCCCAACCCCGACTCGACAGTCAGAATGACGGGATGCAGTGCGAAGACCAGGCACATCGTGGAATGAGAGTCATGTGGGAAGGAGCTCTTTGCCAACAGGCTGCCGGCTAAGAAATGGGCACGTGTATGCGGGGCCAAGGTTCACGGAGGCGGCATTCCCTTCATGGTTACAGGCTATGATGCTCGTGGGGCTGCTCGAGGGGATTCCCCCGAATCACCACTGCAGTAATCAAGGCTCTGGCAGTCCAGCTGGCTGCAGGAGGAAGATTTTGGAGTAAAGGGAACCGTTGCCCACTCGGGGTGGGGCCCGTGGTCATCCACGGCGGGCGGCGGCAGCGCGGCGCCCGCGCCATGGGGCTGCGCGGGGGTGATGACCCCACCACATCCCCCGCAGCGGCGGCAGCCCCTCCTGGCGGGCGCCCGCGGCAGGCAGGCGGCCTCAGACGGCCAAGAGGCCTGCGCTTGCGTGGCACAGGAGCCAGCGGAGGCTCAGGGCAGCGGCGAGAACGCTGCTGAGGATCACGACTACCAACGAGGTGCTCAAGAGGCATCACAGCAGTATGGCGACTTGGAGCACGGGCGCATGGATTTGTTCTGGCTGCAAGACTGTGAATTACCACGTGCCCTGGTCTTGCGAAGGCGCTGCGAGGGACTCGAAAGGCGATTGGAAACGTTGTTTTGTCACGTGGAGGAAGCACCAGCAAAGGCAGGCTGATGATCGAAGGCGCGATCGAGACATAACTACTCTCCACCAAGATGTCAACGCTATGTCGGACTGCCACATGATGCGCACGGCGGGGTACGCGCTCGAGCATATCGGCCACCAGGACCCAGCGAAACGAAACAATACAAGCAGATGGTCGAGGAGGGCATGCGGATATTGGCAGAATTACTTGTTCAAGGGAAGAAGGATGGCACCGACATGGGTGCTCAGGAGCACGAGCTGGGCGTACTCAGTGGACGCATTGGCAGCCCAAGCCAGTGGCAACCTAGCGTGCGGAGGCTGAGTCAGGCATGACGCAGGCAGAAGAACGCATTTTTCCATTGGAAAAGAAGATGGATGCAGTGTCTCATGCATAATTAAACCAAATAACGTTGTGCGACTACTGCAACGGCTTGCTGGGATAAGATCTGGGAACACGATCGACCTTGGCACTGCCACTTAAGAGGGAGACGCAGGACATGATCGACGGGGTCCAACAAGCAAGATGGAGGAGGAACGCACCGGAGTACTTCACGAGAGACATCCCCACTACTGCCTCCGCAACCGCCACCTCCTCCACCTGCTCCGCCTACCCCAGTGGTCGACGGCAGGTATCTGAGGTGCCAGGCGTCTTCCTTGCATTTGAACACGAACGTGGTAGGACAAGGAAGTGTACAGCAGCTAGGAGTGGAGAATCCCCATCGGGGCGGTGCCAGGAAGTCTGGACTTCATGCTGACGAGGTGGGGGTTGCTCTTCAAGATGGTTGCGGAGGAAGGCTGGCATAATATCGCATTCTACTGGTACTTGCGTCCAGAGGAGTTAACCGTCCGCCTGGTGGAATCCCGTTTACTCCGCCAGCCGCAACGTTGGCATCGGCTTCGCCATGTAGGCCGCCTCCGACGGAACCGCCGCGTTTCGAACCCAGAGTGCGAGTATGACGAGGCCATGGCAGTTCGCGGTTGTTAGTTGTGGACACTCAAGTTTCAAACAAGAGCACCCCTGGCAAGGGTTCACGGAACATGTGAGTTGGATGAGATGAAGCATTTTTTCCATCTTTTTTTTCATGTCTTTCGCATCTAACAGAAGCAGCCAGCCGAGCAGACGCAGCTATCGTTGAAGAAGGCGAGCCTCGGGATGCAGCAGCAAGGACGGTGCGCGGAGAAGTGGGTGGCTGGGGGCCAGAATCCATGGATGTGGTGGCCCGGCATCATCGATTCCAATCCACGGGGGCGGAGGCGAGAAAACAAGAAAGTCTTCGAGAAGGACGCTTTAGGGATGCCAGAGTACAAGAACGAATGGATGGCCAAGGAGATCGTCGCGAAGCAGAAGGAGCTAGCTAGCCCTTTCGAGCATCATTTTGCCAAGTGTGGGGCCTCGAACGAGCTCGGCGTGGGGGCGATCGAACGCGGGCGCTTCGCGTGGGAAAAGGAAGGCCAGGGGCGATTGTCTGTGGTCACGGAGGGGCACAGAGCTGAAAGCTGAGCAATTTGAGAAGACAGGGGGTCGCCGTGCTTGGGCACTTGCATAAGAAAAGCGTGTTCAAGATGCAGATTATGTTGAGAAGTGGGTTGAGTTTGCTGAGCGTAGTTCCCAAGTTGGCGCCGATTGCGCGCGCCGTGTCTGCCGCGAGGGAGGGGGTGGACGCGTCGAGAAGCAGCGGATCTGGACCTCAACGTCGTCCCAGAGTTCTTGCTGGAGGCGAGCCTTATGTAGCTGGAATTCACGACGCATCCAACGCTCTTTTTGGCGGTGCGTCGGCGACGGTGGAGGCGTTCAAGGGGGGTCATCGTTCAGAAGAAGGATGAGGTATTGGCTCAAGAGCAATATCAACGAGCCCCCGTCAGGAGTGATCGCGGGCCCCGAGGCCGAGGGCCCCGCCCCGCTGGCAGGCCGGGGCGCGCGCTCGCATGTGCTTCAAGACTGGGCCCCCGCGCGGCGCAAGCCCTCTCGATGGGGGGTGCGCCCCCGGAGGTGGGGCATCGGAGGTTCGGGGCTTCTGCCGTTGATGACTGCGCTGGCTGTGCTTGGGGTTGCGCGCGCGTCTGGGCGGGCCATCAACTGGGCTGGGCTGGGGTGCGTTTCGTCCCCCGGCTCCTTGCGGCTCCCTCTTCGTCTGGTTGGGGCCTTCGCCTCCGTGCTCAATCTATGGGGGGCGGGCGCCGAGGCTGGGCCGACGCGGCCCATCTCGGTTGTTTTTGTTTTCTGGGCAAGGCGACGGGGAGTGTTAGACCCGCGGGGTCGCCCCCTTTGGTGGGCTAGGATTTGGGGCCGCATCCGCCATCGGGTCTGCGACCAATGGGGGGCCAAGATTGATGCGCATGTTTCTGGGGCCTCAGGTTCCGCGCGCCCCGCGACAGAGGCGCCTGGGCCCGCGGCGCCCATGGGGCTTTCGCCGGGGCCGAGGGCATGGCTTCAGGGGCTTTTTTGGGGGGCCTGCAGCGTTTTCTACGGTGCGGGAGCATCTCCCATGCAGAGCTGCAGGCAGTCTTCTCTTCCGCCCCCGCTCCCGAGGTTTCGTGGCGGGGGGGCGATCTGCCGCCTGATCGCGCCCGACGGCGCGGCAGTGGCTGGCTGCTCTCGTGCGACCGCGCCGGCGCGCATGTCCCTTGTGGCCGCGCTCCGCTATGCGGCGTCGTCATTTCGAGTGGTGCGCTTCAATGGTGTGATCAGTGATGTTTCGCTCCGTGCGATCGGAGGGGGATCAGCTGTCTCTGGTGAGCTGGCAGCGGGCTTCAAGCTAGTCAGTGGCACCGCGCAGTCAATGGGTCTCCCGATCTCCTGGAAGAAGGCGGGAGTTCTTGCCTCGTCGCCAGAGCCTGCGAGGAAGCTGGCGTTGGAACGCGGGCCCCCGTGCGATCCAGGGCGAGATGCCGCTAGTGGCTCCGCGCGCAGGGCGACCACGCGCCATGTTAGATTGGTAGCGGCTCACGCCCGATCCGCCCGCCTCGTCGCCCTTGGGGAAGCGGGCGCCCGGGCGGCCGCGGCCGTTCGCGCTGGCCCCGCTGCCTGGGCCTTTTGGGCGGGCAGCGTTCAAGGCCCCCCAGTCGGCAAGTTAAGGCCCCTCAGGGTTGCGGCAGTTTTGGCGGAGGGCCGCCCGCCTAGGCCCACCCCCGGAATCGCGTCGATCCGTGCGCGGGGCGGTTGGAGGAGAGACCGCCCTGGTGGAGCTGTCGGCCGATGCACTTCACGCGCGCGCGCGTTCTCAGATCCGGCATGCTTTCGTGCGTTGCGCTCGAGTCTTTGTTCGAGAAGGGGGCTCAGACTGCCCGTCGAGTCTCGGCCGCGGGCGCGCGGGCGCGACCCAGTGTCTGCGTTCGTTCTCACGCGCGGTCGCGTCAATTCTTCCCCGGGGGCGCTGGAAGACCCCAGCGCCCGCGGGCCGCGTCTGGGTCCTCGGGGGGGTCTCGCCGGGTTCCTTGGCCGAGCGGGCCCGCGCCGCTGGCCGCGTCGCCTCGGGCCGTCGGGCCCTTTCGCGTGTTCTCGCACTAGGTATTCGAGGGCCTCGGTCTTGTGGAAGCCTCCGGATGAGCCCCTCTACTGGAGGCCTCGCCCAGACGGCGTCGATGGGGGGCCCGTGGGCGACGGCGGGGGCGGTTTGGGGCGCGGGGGCAGCATTCCTTCAGGAGACTATATAGTCATGGACTCGCATCGGTGACAATGCCGTCTTGCTCAGCACGACGGCGATTTGTCGGGGGACTGCCTTCTTGTTTGGCGCCAGGGGTACCCTGGCTCGCAGGCACTTCGGCTGCCTTCCTAGGGCCGCTTGGAGGAGGGGCAGCACCCCCCCGGGGGTTGCCCGCGCGGCATATCTCCTGGCCCCATTTTGGCTGCAAGAAAGGCTTGCTAGAGGTATCCTCCCCGACCCTGGCCAGGCGTTTGCCGGGGGGCCCTGGGGCCCGTCCCTCCGAGTGTCGGGTCGAAGGTTTATCGCCTCCGTCGGTGCTCCAGGGAGGCCATATCTTTTGCGGCGGCTCGGAGCTCGATTTTGAGTTTCCGCCCGTGCGCGTGGCAGGTTGGGGCGTTGTTATTCACTGCGCCAGCCGCGCCTTCCTGGCTGGCTGGCACAGTTCGGTTCCGCTGCAGTTCTGGCCGGGCTGGGCGGCCATGGGCAGAGGAGACTTTGCCAGGCCCGTGGCGGCCAGGCATCCAGCGGGCACTTTCGCATGCCAAGGCTGGCGCGTTCGCTCGCTGTCTTTGTCCGGAGGTTGGGCGGGGGCAGGCCGGGCGACGCCCGAGGTCATCTTCGGGTCCCGGCCCGTGGAGTTGGAGGCTTCGCCGCCGCGATGTTTGCGAGGGCAAGCTGGCCGCGTTTGACAGGGAGGGCAATCGTGGGGCTGGCGCCCTGGCCGAGCAGGCAGCAGCGCTAGTCCATGGAAGGGGGCATCTTTTTGGTTGGGCCCAAGGGCCCCGCCGGGGGCGCGGGCGATGCCGCCATTGGACGGACCTGCCCACTCCCCCCCAGGCCGGGGGCCCCAGGACTGTGTGCCGCCCTGGAATTTTTGGTGTTACAGCCTCTGGGAGTTCCCCGTGGTCTCGGCGGGGGCTGAGCTCCATGGTTTTTTTGTTGATCACCTGTTGCGAATCCGCCGCGATTGCCGAATCGCCTCGCGGCCTCGAAGGCCGCCGTCTCTGTCAGAATTTATCCGTGCAAAGTGCTGGGGGAAAAAGAATTCGGATGCGTTTCCAAGGCTGGTGCGCCCAAGAAGAGCTCGCAAGCTTGGCCAGCACAGAAATCCTGGGGACCTCGTTCGTTGCCTTTTCTGTCCTCGGTGGTGTGGCGCGCAATTTGAAGCTGGCCAAGCGAGTGCTGTGCCGCCGAGGTGCAGAACAGTAACAGGACCCAGGTTCTCCGGTCAGCGCCCTCCCAGCCACTCGGGCATCTGCCAGTGTTTTGGGCTGGGCGAAGAGAGGGCTCGGCAGTTCGGCCGCGACCCCGATTTTTTCAAGGCAAGCACCTAAGATGGCGCCCCCAACCAGGGTGACGACAAGTCCTCTCCGATGGTGTTTGCCCCGTTTTTTTTGTCGACACCGAAATTTCAAACTCTCTCCCCTCTCTCATTATACTCATATGTGTGTATGTATGTATGTATGTATGTATGTATGTATGTATGTATGTATGTATGGATGCATGTATGTATGTATGTATGTATGTATGCATGCATGCATGTATGTATGTATGTATGTATGTATGTATGTATGTATGTATGTATGTATGTATGTATGTATGTATGTATGTATGTATGTATGTATGTATGTATGTATGTATGTATGTATATATATGCCCCTTTGTTTGCTCTCTCTCTCTCTCTCTTTCTTTCTCCCTCCTGTGAGAGCGTCCAATCATTCTCCTCCTCTTCCTCCTCTTCTTCCTTCTCCTCCTCCTTTCGCTCCCGTTTCCGTCTCAACGTGTTCGTTTTCCTCCCTCTTCTCTTTGTGTTTCTGCCCCCCTCCGTCACCGTTCGTCGTCATTGCCCCCCCTTCTTCTCCTCTTCCTTCCTCCTCGTTCTCTTCGTGCTCCCCATCGGGGGGGAGCAGGGATCGGACCAGCGTGCGCCGCGATGGTCGCCCCAACGCCACTCAGCCGGGCGCTTATTTCTCCACGCGCGGGCGATGTCGGCGGCTGCAGAAGAGGCGCATTAAGGAAAACCCCTGCCGCCATCATCGTTTCTTGCCATTTGTCTGCCTCTCTTTCCCCTCCCCCTCCCTCCTCACCCTCGCCCTCCTCGTCCTCGTCGTCGTCGTCGTCGTCGTCGTCCTCCTCCTCCTCCTCCTCCTTCTCCTCCTCCTCTTCATTTTTTCCTTCCCCATGCGTCGTCCTCCTCTTCCCCTTTTCGTTCTCTTCCCCTCCTCCCTCCTCGTCCTCCTCCTCCTCCTCCTCTTCCTCCTCCTCCTTTTCCTCCTCCTCCACCTCGTGTTTCTCCTTTACCGTGCAGCCTGCAGTCGACTGCTGCACGCCCCCGGCCGTGGTGCTTCAGTAGTGCCCGTCCGAAGATTTTGAGCCCCGAGTCCTGAGTCATCCTCGTCGTCCTCCTCCTTCCCCCTTCCCCCTCCCATTTCCTTGTCTTGTTCCTCCTCCTGATGCTCCGTCTCCTCGTGCCTCGGGCTGTCTCTCCCTCTTCTTCCTCTCAGTCTTACCCTTCCTCCCTGTCCTTCGCCCCTGCCTGCCTTGCCTTCTTTCCTCCCCCTTCCTGCCCCTCAAGGGTTGTAGTGGCCCGTATGCGGCCATGTAAATCGCCCGGGCAGGGGCTACCCTAGTTCTAGGCCTACCCTAGGCCCACCCTAGGGCCTACCTCTAGGGCTACCCTAGGCCTACCCCTAGGGTCTACCCCCAGGCCTACCCTTGGCCTACCCTAGTGTTTACCTCTAGGGTCTACTCCTAGGTGTACGCCCAGGGCTTACCCCAGGCCTACCCCTAGGCCTACCCTACGTCTACGTTCGGGCCTACCCCTAGACCTACTCCTAGGCCTGCCCTGAGGGCTTACCCCAGGCCTTGCTCTTAGGGCTACCTCTGGGGCTGCCCTAGGCGTTGCCCCTAGCTCGAGGGCTACCCCAGGGCCTACCCCCAGCCCGACCCTGGCTAGGCCTTTCCCTCACGCCTTGTCATGGCCTATGCCCGCTCTCCGACCCGACCCGCTCATCAGGGTTCTTCCGATCTGGCATCGCCGTCTTCCGTTTCGCACCGATCCCGACCCGACCCGCCCGACCCGACCCGCCCGTCTGGGCCCGCCCGACCTGACCCGACCCAAACCGCTCGACTGGACCCGTCCATTATGGCCCGCCCGACCCCGCCCGACCCGATCCGCCCGTGACGGCCCGCCCGGCTCGACCTTTGCATGCGTGAGTTTCTTTGGGTGAAACAAAACGATATTTTCCTTGTATATATATACGCATCTAAAAACAAATAGCATTCAGTTTTGAAATCGTCACGAAACCGAAGGTTTTCGAAGGATTTCCGCATGCGCGCGACGACGCGCTCGCGCGCACTTCGCCCCGCTTTTTGCAGAGGATTTTCGCGGCGGCACACGCGCGAGGGCGTTCGAGCGCTTTCGACGCGCGCGCGCGCGAGGCCCGTTTGGTAACATTTTCTGAATACTTTGAAACACGTATGATTTTGAGCGCGCGTAATACATACATATAATGATACACGCAACATTGAAAACCGTGCTGCGAAACCACGTGTCTTCTGTGAGCGAGTTTGCGCGCGTGGTGCGTAGTCATTTTTTGCAGAGGATGGCCGGGGGGGGGGTCGATGCCGGCCGCCCCGTGGCCCCGGAGTGGGAGCCTCCTCAGAGGCTCGAGGGTCGCGGCAGTTGCCGGGCGGCCACTCCACCCCTCGAGAAGCTGGGGGCGGGCGGGCGCCCAGACCTCCGGCGCACTGGCGCCGATCTTGCCAGTGGTCGAACCGGCGTCGCCGTTGCTGCGTCGTCGTCGTCGTCGTCCTCCTCCTCCTCCTCCTCCTCCTCCTCCCGTTCCTCCTGCCCCTCCTCCTCCTCCTCCTCCTCCTCCGCCCTCCTCGTGCCTCCTCAGGCTCCCTCTCCCCGACAGCGCGCCGCGGTGACATGGGTGCCAGGCCCCCTGGGAGCCTCGCGAGTCTCGTCTGGGTCCTGGTCTTTGTCTTTGCCCGCCTGGCGTCGCGGGCCGCGCTGGCGCCCCCCGCGCTTCAATGCGTGAGCAAGAAGGGTGGGGGGAAGGGCTCTGCGCCGCAATTGTCCGGCTCGAGCGCCCCGACCCGCCCGCCCTGTATAGCTTGAGCTCATGTGCTCCGTGTGTATGGCGCCCGGACCTCCGGCGCGCCGGCGCCGATCTGGCCGGCGATCGAACCGATGTTGCTTGCAGTGTTGCCTCCCATAGAAAAAACGAGCCTCCGAGAGCGCGCAGCGGTGGCGTGGGCGTCGAGGCCCTTGGAGGGCCTGGTGTGTATATAGTATATATACACATATATATATATATATATATATATATATATATATATATATCGCCCCCCTTCCCAGCGACCCTGCTTGAGCGTTGAATTTCCGTGCGTTCCTCGTCGTCGCAGCTCTTGGATTCCTCTTCATCTTCCTCGGCTTCCTCGTTTTTCTCCGATACCTCCTCGTCCGCTTCCTCCTCGTCCTCCTCTTCGTCCTCCTCTTCGTCTTCTCTTCCGTCCTTCCTCGCCCTCTTTCTTTTCCTTGCCCTCCTGCCCGTTTTCTGTGCGCTGCCTCTCCTTCCCCTCGTCCTCCTTTCCCCCTGGGGTCGCGCCCGCCCTCGGGCCCCTCCTGCCGCGCCCTCGCCGCCCTCTCTGCGCAACTGCGGGAGGAGGTGGCGGCGGGGGAGGAAGGGGGGCAGGGCGAGGCAATGGATGGGCGAAGAGGGCGAGAAACAGCGAGAAAGGTGGAGAGGGTGCTTCCTGCTTCCACCGGCACCCGAAAAACGGGCGCCCGAAGAAGGTCCCAGCTTGCGACCCGTCGAACCCAATGATCTTGAGGATCGGCTTGGCCCGCTCTGTGCGATCCCTCCGTGGCTCGGCGTTGGCTCGGGATCTGTCGCTGCGCGGCCAGTGCGTTCCGCGTTCCGACGCTCCTCCCTTCGTGGCTCCCATGGCGGCGGTTGAAGCTCCTCGCGCTGCGGCGCAGGGGTCGAGGCGTTTGGGCGCGCGGCTTCGGGGGGCCCGGCCGCGCGACCGCCAAGCTCGCAGACGCGTAGAACCGCGCTGGAACCATGGACAAGGTCGCCTTCGGTCAGCCTGACGTCGTCGGCGACTTGGGCCGCGACCCCGCCGGGTCAGCGTCGTTTTTCGGCCTGCCAATGTCATGGCGAGGTACTGCGTCGAGTCCGTCGTCGATGCGATCGCTCGCGCACCTGGGGCGGGCGGAGAAAGGCGCGACCGAGGGCGGGCGCGGGGACTTGCAGCCCCGTCTCGACGATGCCGACGCGGAGGGCGTGTTGCCCCGCGCGTTCAGCGCCTTGTTTTGCAAGCGCCCCTCAGAGCAAGGGGCGCGCGTCGTCGCGAAGCGCTTCCAGTTCCTCGGCAGGGGGCGCGGGGCGCTCATTGTGCGACGTCAGGGGTGAGCGCATCGCGGGCGACCCGTGCGCGATGGCGCGGGGCAGATTGAAAGGGGCGCGCCGCGCGCGCCTGCCTTCCAGGTCATGATCGAGCGGTTGGGCGGAGTTCTCCTCCGCCATTGGCGGCTCGAGCGCCTGGCTTCGATGGGCGCGCCTGTCGGCGAGGGTGATGCGGCGACGTGGAAGGGGGGGCTCGCCGGCGCGACGCGGCGTATCATGGCGGAAGCGCCTCGCGCGAATTGCGGTGGCGAGCAGCTGCCGCGGGCGGAAGAGGAGCGCGTCGACCCATTATCTCCGATCGCCGACGCTAGGAAGGAGTTCGTCTTCGAGGTGCCCCGGGCTTTCGGGCCGCGACCACTTCGTTGCAGAGGGGGCCTGCTACCCGTTGCTGCGGGGGGATATGCGGCCTGAGTAGCAGCCCGCGATCGACAAGGTGACCCGCGCGCGGCTCGGCAATGCCGCGCTCTTCATCGGCGATGCCAAGTTCGGCAAAGCGCCACTCTTATTCATTTTGACCGCGGCGTTGGCCAGATGCCGCGCCGACGTCGCCGCGAGCTGCGCGGCCGCGAGGTCGCCTTTCCAGCCGCCCGCGTTGCCTCCGAGATGGACTTCTGCATGCAGGAGGTCCTTTGGGCACCCGAGAAGCATGCGCCAGACGCTTCCGCCTCGGGCTCGGAGGTGCCATGCGAGTGCTTCGCTGGAGATCTCTGGTGGTCTCCGAGACGCGGGCCCCGTGCGCGTTCGACGACGGCGGTTCGTTTGGCCAGCGAACGCGCGCGCTGGGGGCGTTTTTCGACCCGGCGCAGGTCGAGTCGAGCGTCTATGGTCGCTGGGGGGCGGCTGATTTCAAGGGGGGCCAGGCTCGGTTCGGTGGCGACAATGAGCACGGCGCTGGTGGGCCGACACAGGATGACTGGCACTTCGCCGCGCTTGCCGAGAATAATGCGCACCGCGCCGCGCCGTGCCTGGTCGAGATGACCAGGCCCGCTTTTCCGTGTGTGCTCTCTCTGGGTGGTATTTGCGCGATGTTCGAACGTTGCGACGTCCTCCTGAGCGCCGGGTGCAACACTTACTTCCGCCCAGCGGTTGCGGTCGCGACAGTGGAGAAGCCTCCGCTCCAGGGCGGCTGCGTCGCTCCCGACGCGGGCGCGCGCCTCCAGCGTTCCTCGCGCAAGCGCGCGACGCAGCGGGGGGGAGTTCGACGGCCTCTTCGCCGTCGACAAAGAGCGACGCGCCGATGCTGGCGAGGGAGGCCAAGGGGCAGTTCAACCCAGCAGAGCAGGGGCGAGACAGCCGATCGGCCCGCCGCAGAGCCAGCGCGGCCTGGCGCCCCTGCAAGGGCCGACGGCGCGGGCGGGGCCGCCGAGCTGTTCGCCGAGGCGCCAGCGCCGCCTGCCGCTGCCTTGAACCCGGGCGAGGAGGAGCTCCCCGCCGCCGCCATGGGCGAGGGGGAGGGCGTCTTCGGCTCTGGCGGCGCCATGGGCGGGCCCGAGGCCGCGGGGACTTCCCCGAGGTCCAGGGTGGAGACGGGGCCGGGTGTCTGGAAGCGCGCGCTGACGAGTGGCAACGCGTCCTTCGCTTCAACGACGCCGCCCCCGAAGAAGCCCGGCGCCGGCGCCGGGGGCTCGGGGGGGGGGCGCCGCGCTCGACGCCTTGATCGAGGAGTTCTCGGCCGAGCTTGCAGGCGGCGCCGCTTCGAGCTCGTCGACGCGCGAGAGGAGAAGGCTATGCGGGGCATGCCCTTTCACATATCTGCTCATTATTGTGGCGCGCCAAGATTGTTTTGTTTGCGCCTCCGCGGGAAGCGCGATTGCGCGCGGATTGTGCCTCGCGTTCTAGTTCGCGCTTTCGCGATCCCTCGTTCTTTGCTGGGTGCCCAGTGGAATGCGATCGCCGCGGCGCCCGCGGCGATATTTTGGCCCGGGGCCCGCGCGGCCGACCGCGCCCAACGCGTCGCGCGACCTGTGCGGGTTGTCGCGGCGAGGGCTTGGCCGGCCGCCAAAAGGGGTGAGGCCCGCGCGGCGCGGCGGCCCCGACTCGCCGCGACGGAGCTGGCCGCCGCGCCCCGCAAATCGACGAAGCAGGCCTGAGCCCGCCGCGCCCGAGACGGCGCCCTACGCGCGCGGGGCGCCGGCCATGTAGATTCATCGCAATCGCCGGGCAGCGCGGGCGAGGCCCTTCGAGGAATTCCTGAACATGCCCGCGAAGAGCATCGTTGACAAGCTGACGCGCGGCAATATCTCGCCCTTGCGCCGCCATTGATTCCCGTGCCAGAACATACCGAACAACCGCGCGTGCGCAGCATTTCGTGGCGCCGACCGCGCGAAACGCTTCGCGCGTTTGGCTTGTGTGTCTTTTGGTTTTGGAGGCCCAGGAAGAGCGGCGCTGGGCGGGGCGCCGCGTCGAGCGCTGCCGCTTCCCAGGCCCAGAGAACCAAGGAAACCAAACGCGCGCGGCGTTTCCTTGATTTTCAAACCAGACAAACCAAGCAAACCAGACGCGCGCAGCATTTCGTGGTGCCGATCCAACGCCATTATCTCACGCGCGCAATGCCCGTGACGGTCGGGCAGAGCGGATGAGGGAGTTGTGCGGATTGTGAAAGAAACAGTCCATCATACGGATGCGCTCGATGGGTTCTTTGGGGGGTCGCTAGGGGGGGGGGGGGGGGGGGGGGGGGGGGGCGGGGGCGGGGGGGGGGGGGCGCGCGTATATTATACATGTATACGCGCGCATGAAGGGGGCATGCTCTCTTGGGAAGGGGGCCTGATCGGTGGCCTCGGCGCGGCGCGGGGTGCCAAGCTGTCGCGGGCCCGCTAAAAGGGGCTCCGCGGAGGCCCCGAGGGCGCCCGAAAGTGCCCCCAGTGAGGCCACCGAAATCACCGAAACATCCCCATCGCACGCCGACGCTTGCTTGCGGGCAGTTCACGTGACCTCCAAAACGCCCGACGAGAGCTTCAAACTGATCACCGACAGAGGCCCCAGGGGCGGACATCCATTCATGTCTTTCATGTTTTCCGCGGGTGTTCGCGCGGTCGTCTGCTTCGCTGCCCGAGAGCCAGAGACGAAGAATGGCAATGAAGAGTGAGGAGAATGATAGTAATGCGAAATCCATAACAAGACGATGGATTATCAGAGGATGGCGCCAACATCGCAGAGCGGATTGCGTTCGACAAAAAAAAACTGATGGGCCCCGACAGTCCTGCAGGATTTGCCTCCGAATTTCGAAGTGAATTCTGTGCGGGTCCTGTTCTGGCCAGGAATGACGACCGCAAACGTACGAAATTCACATTGATTCTTGCTCGTTGTTTCGGGGCTTTGCGTTGACAGAAATCCACGCGAAAATCCGCCGCAGCGCGTGTGCAAACTCGGTGCACTGATGAGAACAATACCAAACATGATGCGGACATTAAAACATGTTGACCGTACTATAAACATAATGCGGAGCATAGTTTCACCAGTAAAACAACTTTGCCGTACAAATGCGATGCATCATAGTCACGCGAAGGCGATTGTGAAACAGCGTAACAATAGTACTCCCAATCACGAATGAGATCAAACGTCGTATTACTAATACCATGTGCGGAACAGGACAACGTATTCGAATCCAGAGACGGATGATGATACCAAACACCAGAAGTATAATACAAAAGGGATACTGTTCGTGTGCACAAGCAGAACAAGCAAACTAATTCATTGAATGGCAATCATACAGAAATAAGACGATTACGATCAGTACTCACATTAATCGTACAACACGAATATAATACGACTTACAAACAACGGGGCTGCGAACAGTAAAGAGTTCATAAGCGTGCTAGTTGCAATGCGAGGAGGAGGAAGAGGATGACGAGGAGGAGGAGGAGGAGGAGGAGGAGGAACAGGAACAGGAGGAGGAGGAGGAGGAGG